>PVIU01005167.1:5430-117150 GCA_004026605.1 Ondatra zibethicus
ACCTACCTCAGGATCCAGCAATACCACTCTTGGGAATATACCCAAGAGATGCCCAATCATACTACAAAAGCATTTGTGCAACTATGTTCATAGCAGCATTATTTGTAATAGCCAGAACCTGGAAACAACCTAGGTGCCCCTCAATGGAAGAATGGATCAAGAAAGTGTGGAATATATACACATTAGAATACTACTCAGCAGTAAAAAACAATGACATTTTGAATTTTGCATGCAAATGGATGGAAATAGAAAACACTATCCTTAGTGAGATAACCCAGACCCCAAAAGATGAATATGATATGTACTTACTCATTAGTGGACTCTAGCCATAAACAAAGGACATTAAGCCTATAGTTCACAACCCTAGAGAAGCCAAATAGCAAGGTGAACCCAAAGAAAAGCATATATATATCCTCATGGAAATTAGAAGCAAACAAGATAGCCGGGAGCACAGGGCTAGGGGTAGAGGTGGGGTTGGGGGTAGGGGAAGGGAAAGGGGGAAGGAGAAAGAGAAGGGAAGTACTGGGGAGAGCATGGAGGAGTGGGAGGGTGGAGATGGACGAAGGGCAGATATTGGACCAGGGAAGAAGATATCTACATTAATGGAGTCATTTTAGGCAAGAGACTTGGCTCTAGAGGGGATCCCAGGTGTCCACGGGGATATCCCCAGCTAGGTCCTTGGGCAACACAGGATAGTGTGCCTGAACTGGCCTTGTCCCATAGTCACACTGATGAATATCTTGAATATCACCATAGAAATTTCGTCTGATGGATGGATATATATAGAGAGACCCACATCCACATCAAAACAATGGACTGAGCTCCCAAGGTCCAGTTGAAGAGCAGAAGGAGGGAGAAGATCAGCAAGGAAGTCAGGACCACAAGAGGCTGGTCCACCCACTGAGATAGTGTGCCTGATCTAATGGGAGCTCACCAAATCCAGCTGGACCGGGTCTGAACGAGCATGAGAACAAACCGCACTCTGAATGTCGCTGCCAATGGGGGCTGACTGAGAAGCCAATGATAATGGCACTGGGACCTGTCTCTTCTGCATGTATCTACAGAACCCACTCTGCCACCCAAAACCTTCTATCATCTTCCCCCTGGGGCCATCCCTTCTCCATAACTCCAGCAGATTACATTTGCCCAGGTACAGTCCACACCAACTGGAAAAACTTGAATTTTACTCAGTAACTTTATGGATTTTAAGCAAACTTCTCCCTTCCTTTCCATACAGATTACCTTTAACCACTTTCACGGCTGTTTGACTACTTCTAGAACCTTTTGTAAATCTGTAAAGCACACAGAGTTTGGCTCTATATCATCTCTATGATGTAAACTGCATATTAGAAGATAGACAAGATCCATAAAGGCCTACTGCTATTTGTTTCAAGTAAATGTAAATTTTTTGGGGGACTTAGCAACTAAGAAAACAGTGAAAAGAGTTAACTGGGTACATTACATTATTCAAAGGTTCCATCTTGCATTAGTTGTTCAGAAAAAAAGAACAAAGATGAAGCGGGCATCACCACATTTAGTTCTCTTTAATTGGCAGTAATTCCCTATAACCTTTTGGTTTCTTTAACAGCCCCATCTGGCAATCAAATCTGTTATGTGTAAGTAATAAACTATACCTCTACAGTTTCACCAAACTACCCATTACTGCTTCTATAGTTCACCCTCTTAGGCAAAACTCTGCAAGGTGATATGCAAAGTATATTCCAACAGTTTGTCCATCTATAGTATCTTTTCCTACAGGAAGGAGAATATATATAAATATATATATATATATATTGTATAATATACCATACTCTCCCATGGTTGCCATTGCCCAGATTCTTTAGGGGTTGGCATGAAATAATGTATACTTGGTTTAACTGAAGGCCAAGTATTTAACATAGTCCTAAGAGATCAACAACCTGAAAGACAGTGTGAGGCCTCTAGTCACTCAGCATGGCCCTCATCTTCAGTCAGCATTGGTGCTGTCTGTTAAGGGCATAGCCAAATGTGGCATGATTATTCCTAGGGAAATATAAAGACATGTCTTTTCAGCACTAATAGAGAAGACATGGGCAGACTAAAAGAAAGATTCTAAGTCCTGTTTCGTGAGCTAGTGAGTTTCTTAGGGTTATTTTCAGGATCATGGGTGACTCTTAGAAAACACCAGTGAGAAGATCCATACCCATTATTAGGGACTCGCAAATATCTACCATTGGAAAGTGTCATACTAGGGAATATTAATAGGCCTGATCACATGAGATAGTCTGTGGATAAGTGCAGTTGCTATAATTCAGTGTTTATGTCTGGCCTGGAGGAAGAAATACACATAAGGATCACCTGTTATAAATTCTTACAGTGGTCACTTACAGATATCTACATTACTTTTAGAAATACTGCTTTAATAATAGTACTTTGTGCTCTATCATTTTAGTCAATTTTAACAGTAAAATCATTGTTAAATTTTACATTTAATTGAATTTACAATTTTAAATACGTTTAAATGTCTGCTAGTGATGCACAAATCTTTATAGTCCCTGTATGAGTGAGAGTAATGCCTTCAGTCTTCACTCAGGGAAAAGAGCTTTAATTGGAATATTTCAATAACACATTTTAGATTAGGTGCTATACAAATGTATCAGCATATAAAATATGTATCTCAATACAAAAATACACACATAAACCATCATCATGCTTTAGTAATATCAAGCAGAGTGTCAATGGCAAAATCAAAGTATATAAGAAAAATGAAACAAAACTATTTCTATGAATTCTACCTGAATATATAATATCAACAAAAAATACAGAAAAATATTCCTAATATTAAAAAATGCTCTTAGGTAGCCATGAAGTGTTCCTTCAATTGTTTGCTATATATATTGAATGCCTTATTTAATGGTTTTGGTGTTTTTAATTCATATCTTTATTACTCTTTCTTTGGCTCTTAATCTTAGATATTAACTACACAGAGAGTTTCTCTAACCTATTAAAGAAAATTGTTTTCTTCAGACACTGACTTTCAAGATAAAGTAACAACACTGAACACAACTCACTTGTAAATTCAAAAGCCCAATCTAAAAGTAATAATACCTGAATATTTAAGACTCTTAGAAGAGTAGGGATCACTGTACTGGGATTCTTGACACTTGGCTGCAAACTCATGCTAATTCGTTAATTGTAATAGACCATAAAATCTGCAATCTATGCTGTGTCTGCATTGAGGTGCAACAGAAGAAAGGACATAAATAATCTTGAATATGGAGTTTTTAAAAATATAAATACATAATGAGTATTTGACAATGGCTGAACTCAGAGATGGGGCGTTAATGCCAGTTCTGATAAAGAGAAGTTTTTCTGAAGATAGGATCATTTAGGTAAAATTGTATAACATATTTTGAGGAAAGGAAGGATTCTGGGTACAGAACTTCTCACCTTGAACTGAAAGGAAGAGGTAGTAAGTACAATAGTATCACAAATTATTTAGTGTATGAATAGGGGGAACAAGAAATTCTTCTGTAAAAGGACAAATGGTAAATATTTTTGGGATGACAAGCCTTAAATCTGCTGGAACTACTGGAGCTAGAGCAGGGAGAAATATATAGAGGCTTATAAACACATGACACAATTTCAGTTTCAAAATCAGACAGTAGCAGGACTTTAAACCCTCCCCCCAGGTTTGAATCAGAGGGCAAATGGAGCTGGAGAGATTTGTGTCATGGAAGCAGGCAGAAGGTAGAAGGAGAATGGTATTGCACAGGAATATTTTAGATCCTCCTTTCTCGTTACTGAGAGCTCATTGGAAATGGCAGGCAACTTAAGGAGATCATCAGATTTGTAATTGTGTCTTGATTTTTGTAAAGGCATAAACCAATCAGGCAAGCATTAAGCAATCAGTGCAAACAGGAACAAGCTGAAGTAAGCAATAGCGAAAACTAGAAGATGGGACGAGAAAGCTGATTCCATTTTGGGAATGCTTAAGGAAAGATTGTTGAATAGAGAGAGGGAGAGAATTGACAGTGGTGGCGAGGTTACAGATGGTGACTGTGGACAGATGGGTGACACATTAAGAACAGGGAATGCATAACAATAAACACACAGAGCTTGATAGAGAGTGTCAATAATTCTACGTCATTTTAGTTATTAGATTTAGGTAAAAATTCATGGGATACTCTTGGATTGTTAGAGCTGCAAGCACATCTTTTAAATGGTTCTCCTTTGGACATGTTATGACTGGTGAGCATCTAACTTCAGTCTCTTTGTCATACACAGCACAACTGAATGGTGATGTGTCTGTAAGAACCAGTCACAGGTTGTATGTGTGTGTGTGTGTGTGTGTGTGTGTGTGTGTGTGTGTGTGGTGCGCACATGTGTATGGACATACTTGCTTCCTCTAGTAAGTTGCAAAAGTGTGTTTAGGAGTTCATTATTTTTTTATATAAATATAGAAATTAATTGTCTCAAAATAATAAGAGTTTACTAAAAGCTACTGTATTTTGTCTAGGAGCTTCATAAATACAGGCCCATCTAAACATAATTATTTCAATATACATGCATTAATTTTATGTATATTATTATAATTCAATTGTAAGTTAATAGAAGAAACAATGGAACAAAATGTGGAGAAGTCTTTATTTATAAAAACCCTCATACTCCATGTTACTATTTCAAAGTCTCTCTCCATTTTGTTCTCTCTCTTCTTCTTTCTCTCTTCCCTCTCTTCTTTTTTTATCTTCTTTTTGTTACAACATATAAAGTACTGATGATTGAATCTAGGACTTTGTACATACTGATTCAAGGTAACTACCATGAAACTATGCTCTACCTCAATTTGAGGTGTTAAAATTATTTTAACCCAACAGAGTGACTTATCTCTAAAACACAGAGAATATCTATTTTTACTTTTAATGTAATATGTATGGATTTAGTTAAAATCAGATATAAGAGATTCTAAAAGAAACACTAGAGGATACAAAGAGATTAATACATTCTAGGAAAATTGGTCTCAATTGAGTATTTTACTAGATAGAATAAAACTAATGATCTATACAAAGAAGACCATTGATTCTTTCAGGGCCATGATTATTAATCACCATTATAATTTCATGAAATATAGGGTTCAATACAACAAGAACTGCTTCTCTTATTTTCATCAAACTCCTTAATATTTAACAAAAAGCGTAGAACATGATGAACATTTAGCAGTCATTGTGTGACTAAATAAATAAAATAGAAGAACTCAAGAAATTAGACATCAAAATTCCAAATAATTAAATAAAATATGGGGTACAGAACTAATCAGAAAATTCTCAACAGAAGAATCTCAAATGGCAAAAAGACACTTAAGGAAATTTTCAACATATTTAGCCATCAAGGAAGTGCAAATCAAAACAACTCTGAGATACCATCTTATACCAGTCAGAATGGTTAAGTTCAAAAACACCAATGATAGCTTATGTTGAAGTGGATGTGGAGTAAGTGGGATACTCCTGGTGGGAATACAAACTTGTACAACCATTCTGGAAATCTGTATGGCAATTTCTTAGAAAATTGGGAATCAACCTACCTCAGGACCCAGCAATACCATTCTTGGACATGTACCCAAAGGATGCTCAATCATACTACAAGGACATTTGTTCAATTATGTTCATAGCAGCATTATTTGTAACAGCCAGAACCTGGAAACAACCTAGATGCCCCTCAACTGAAGAATGGATAAAGAAAATATGGTACATTTACACAATGGACTACTACTCAGCAGCGAAACACAAGGGCATTTTGAAATATGTATGCAAGTGAATGGAACTAGAAAAAAACCATCTTGAGTGAGGTAACCCAGACCTAGAAAGATGAAAATGGTATGTACTCATGCATAAGTAGATACTAGCTATAAAGCAAAGGATAACAAGCCTATAGTCCACGACCTTAGAGAAGCTAAGGAACAAGGTTAGCCCTTAAAGAACATATATTGATCCTACTGGGAAGGGAAAACAGAAAAGATCTCCTGAAAAAAAATTGGGGCATGGGGATTGGGGGGAAGGCAGAGGGGAATGGGTGGAGGAGGGGAGAAGGAGAGCAGGGAGGAGAACTTGAGGGAATGGGATAGTTGATATGGAGGAAGGACAGAGATGAGAGCAAGGGAAGAGATATTTTGATTGAGGGAGCCATTATGGGGCTAGCAAGAAACCTGGCTCTAGAGAAATTCACAGGAATCCACAAGGATGACCACAGCTAAGACCTTAAGCAATAGAGGAAAGGGGGCCTGGTCTTGACTTGCCCTGTAGTTAGACTGATGAATATCTTAAATATCAACACAGAACCTTCATCCAGAAACTGATGGAAACAGAGGCAGAGACCTGCATCGGAGCACTGGGCTCAGCTCCCAAAGTCCAATTGAAGAGTGGGAGGAGTGAGAATGTAAGCAAAGAGGTCAATACCATGATGGGGACACCCACTGAAACAGTTTACCTGAGCTAATAGGAGCTCACCAACTCTGGCTAGACAGGGAATAAACCAGCACAGGACCGAAACTAGACCCTCTGAATGTGGGTGACAGTTGTATGTCTGGGCCAGACTCTAGGACCACTGGAAGTGGCACCAGAAATTATTCCTACTGCTTGTACTGTCTTTTTAGAACCCATTCTCTTTTTATGGATACCTTGCTCAGCCAAGATATAGTTGGGAGGGCCTTGGACCTTCCTAATAGCAATGTGCCTTACCCTCTCTAAAAAGTGGTTGGGGTTAGGGTGTGGGGGGAAGTTAGAGGAAACAGGAGGAGAGGATAGAGTGGGAACTGGGATTGGTATGTAAAATAAAAAATATAGTTTGTTTTCTTTTTAAAAATGATAAAAGAGAAAGAAAAAACAGAGGAATAGGTTCTCTCTCTCTCTCCTCCCTTTCTTTCTCTTTTTAATGTATTATTATTTCTTTAGTATTTTTTTCCTTCAGGCACACTGGGTTTTTAAATTTATGTGAAGCAGCAATATAAATTTTTCTGTTATCATAAAACAACATTTAGTAGAACTGATCTTAAAAATAAAAAATCATAACCAGAATAATGAAATTTTGTGAGATAATAAGTGTGAAATTAACCCAAATAGAAAAGGCTTGCATTCTGATGAAGCCTAAAGGAATAAAGAGCATTAAATTGAAAGTCAAAATTGATCTTATATACACACAGGCATTGTTTGGATGCTGAGAAGATAAATATAGAATTGAAAGTGTCAAAGCCGAGTAGTTTTTTATTGTTCTTCTGCTTTAAAAAAATCTCAGAAAATTAGCAATTTGTTTGAATAGACCTACTGACGCTCTCAGTGATCCATGAGGTCTAAGAAGATGCAAATTTCTGGAGAGTTCTGTTCACTAAATTTTAAGAGAATATTCATATTTAGTCTTCAAAATGCTATTAGCCTCATGAGGATCATTTTGATTAATTTTTAAAATTTTTGTTTTATGGTATTTTCAGTATTTTATGTGGATTGGAAAACAATATATTAATATCTCATTTGCTAGTGGTTTTTAGCCAAGGATGTTCTGATTTATTTCTTCAAAATTGTTACACAAACTAAGGAAGGAATGACCCAATACTTAAACTGTGTCAAGACAGCAACAATATTCAAATGCCTTACTATACATAGAATACCCACACAACAAATTGTGATGTCCAGTCTTAAATGGCAAAGGCACTGAGGTTGTCACTTCTTGTTTTATGCTGGACTAGTTTTATTTATGTCAGTCTGACATAAACCCTGAGCAAAAGTAACTTAAGACAGAGAGAGTTTATTTGTCTTAATATGGCACGTTATAATCCAATATTCTCAGGAATACAAACAAAAATATTCTTGACAATGCTAGCACTTCAAAAGTATTATTTTTCTCTATACAGACAAAACTCCTAACCATGGGTCCTAGAATATTAAAAATAAATTACATACTTAAACAGTCTTATTCCACAAGGGAAGAACCATGGCATTAAAACAATCACACCAAAACCAAACAAAATGCATATGGCAAATACTGTAGCTCAGTGTTTGATACCTAGAACTCATCTTCTGGGCTCCAAAGGTATCCAGGACTCTCCAGCTCTGCTACTTGCCACCACCAAGATCTCACTTTGTCTTAGGCCAGTTCCACTCCATGCATGCATATTTGAAGGTAGACATCATCTTGTCCTGGCATCTCCGATATTCCATAACAACTGAGAGTTTACGTTCACCAGTGGCCTCTCAGGATCTTCCTTCAGGGAGTCTAACACTGCCAAAATGTACTGCTGCTCTTCATAATCTCCCCCAATCTTACATTTTTAAAATATCATCAAAGCTGTTGATGTTTACATTGTCCAGTTCAGTTGGTCTATCATATGTGACCCCAAATCCTTGGATCACAGTGTCATCAATTTCCATGTGTGGATTCCCAAGAAGAAAAGAGATTTTATACTAGTGGTCCTGGTTTCTTCGACAGCCACAACTGTTGCTTCAGTCCCAGCAAGATCAACACACACAGACCCTTAAGTAAATTATCATTAGAATAGCCCTCTTGACAGTCACTGTTCTCCTCTGAAAATGTGTGTGTGTCAGACTTCCATTGTCTGTATTTATCTCCTTCATTATTACAATCTTTTAAGCTTCCGCAAGAATTACCCTCTAAGCTCTGCCAAAAATATTTAAAGTCTTCTCTAGTTCAAAGTAGTAAAATCTTCCACATCTTCCCAACCCCTCCCAAAAATATGGTTAGTTCTATTACAACAACAATCTCACTTCATCAGTACCAAAATCTTGTTATTAAATAAAAATTATACCCTTAGTTTCTTTTATTCTAGATAATTCTCAGTTGCCTTTCGTGATGTTGCCAGTTTTAAAGGCCACTGGTCATACATTTGGTATACTCTTCTCCAGTCTAGTAGAATATTAAATTTAAGACAGGTTGTACATTTGTGATAGAACATCTGTCAGTCTTGCTAAGTAGATAATGCTGCTGCTTCCTTCAGTGAAACTTTAACCTTGATTACTTAATTAAAGTGGTGTTTCCAGGTTCCTTCAATGCAATGTTGCTATTCTTCCCTAATTAAAAGTACCTTGCAGGAGAGACTTTTATTTTGCATAATTTTCCCATACCTTGTCAGATATTCAATCATTAATTTTAACATATTAATTACACATTTAGACTAAGATGTTATCATAGAGTTTTATCAGTGATATTTTCCTGTTTTATTATTTAATCTATGTTTATTAATTATCATTCTTTGCAGAAAAGGTTTACTTGTCTTCCATACATCCCTTTATTTCATTTTATTTACTTCAGCATAGACTCAAGAATTTTTTATTTTCCTGAGATGTAACTTATTACTGTTATATTTATGACTATTTCATTTCCCTCCATTTGTAATATATCAGACCAGTGGGTATCAAGACAAGAACCTTTGTACTATAGATCAATTGAACACTTGCATGTGATGGGACAGCCTTATGCTTTGACCTTTGTGTCCAAGTCTTTTAATTTATGTTGAGAAAAGAGAAGAAAAATTTCTTTCCTTTGTTTTGCAAAAATCTATATCACTATAGTAATTTAATTATGTATTTGTTCTCAAATTCATAGCATTTATACATTGAGATTTTCCTCTTAAATAAAAATTTTCTTTTCTTCTTAAACATCATATATCAGATTTTTTTCAGAATATGTACTATATTAAAATCATACTAGTCCCTTTATATCCATTTATATTGTTTTCAGGAATGGAACTGAAACCCCTCTAAGTTAAATGGAATTTATGTCAAACTGAAGTTTAAGAAGATAGCAGCACACATCTAAATATATTTCAGCTGGCAATAAGCACATGAACCACTGTGTAGCGTAGAGAGTGAACACATTGCATTAGCTTTCTTAAACGAGAAGAGGAATCTCAGTCATGGTGACCAGACTATAAACCTAGAGCTTCTAGAAGAAAGTTTTTGGCCACAGAGTGGACATTTCAAGGAGGAAGTAAGACAAAATCCAGCACTCATAAATTGAACCTTTTAAGCTGCCTCTACATTAGGACAAATAAATAATGGAGTTGTTTGGAGGTGCTAGTGCAGAGGATCCTCAATAAAGTACATAGAAATTCTATCTTCAAACTTCCTAGAGGGACATTTGATAAATTTAAATTATTTTTTTCTGAAAAAGGACATGTTGCAACCATGTTAGGCTTTGTGCATCATGTGGTCAAATATATTAATGGGAAAAAAGTAGGGAATTTATTCTACTCATTACAAGGACATGAGAAGGTATTGTCCAATAAAATATTATTTATGAACAGTGGATGTACAATTTTATATAATGTTGCAAAATAATCAAACTATTCTTATTTTTACTATTTTAGAATCACCTTAAATGTCCAAACTTATTTCAAGTTTATGAGTCATGTAATCACAGTGGAAGGAAACATGTGATAGACTGCAGTGTGCCAGTCTCTGTTGTGAAATAGCTGGCAATAAATACCAAAACAGAATATTTACTCCATAGACCAGACTTCTGATTCCTACTGTTTTCATTCAAATAAGAATTCTGGGCAAGTATGACATTCATCTTTGCTTTTAAAATATTTTATTAGTTCTTTGAGAATTTCAGACAATGTGTTTAGATCATTGTTAACTCTCCCTGGCCCAACACTTCTCAGACCTACTTCCTTTCTTCTATTTTCAACTTTGCATACCTTTGTTTCACTTCAAGGCAAATATCCTTGGATGTGTGGCCTTCCACTAGAGAGAAGTTCACTTATCAAAGCTATGTTCTTAGAGAAAACTGACCTTATCACTTTCAGAAGAGAAGAATTGCCAAAAGCTCCTTGACTACGTGTAGAACTAGTTCTCCCTTCGCTGCTAAGATTTCATCTGGCTTGGGATTTCACAAGTTTTGTGCATGCTACCATAAAAGCCCTGAGTTCATATGTAGATATGCCCTGTTGAATCCAGAAGACACTACTTTGTAATCATCCACCCCTTTTGGCTCTTTTTGCCCCCTTTTCTCTGTTGATATCCAAGCCTTTGCTGAAGGAAGGGGTAGTATGGTTGATGAGAAGCACCAGCACAAGTGGTGTAAGTTTTATGCTATTAGAAGTTTTAAGAGACAAACCTATCAATGATTAATGTCATACAAGCTATTTTTTCTCTCTCAGGATGTTATGCCATATTATAGACTGAACTGTGACCTCTCAAAGTCATACAATGATGTCCTAGCTTATGCACTATATAATGTGATTATATCTTTTAACAGAGCCTTTGCAAGTATTATGGGTTTGATGAAGCCATTAGCGTATGAATTTGGTAATGTATAGATGGTGTCCTTATGTACTTGGGTTATGATGAGAAACACCAGCCTTTATATACAAACAGGAATGGAAACTTAATGAGTCAAGAGGAGAAGTTCAAAGAAATTAATTTGTCACATTTAGGTAGAATTCATCCTGAAATTCTAGCTTTTTGAACTTTGAGAAAATATATTTTTATTTAAGCTGTTCAGTCTGTGATTTTTTATTGTTATTGCTGTTATTTTAAATATCAATACTGCACAAAGCTAATAAGCAATTTCTTTAGTGCTTACCTAAGGAAGAGCTGCTCCACTCACTCACCATTCCATTTCTTATTTCTGTGGACTTTATCTTTAGGTAAAAATTATATGCCATGTATTTCCTTGATTTTTTTTAAGGTGTACCTAAACACAAAGTCACACACCTGATAAGCAGGCAGCTTCACCTGAGCTATTGAACGAATTACCTACCTTAAAAGAGTCTGGGACAAAATTATACTAAAGGCTCATGTTCACAATTATCTCTGTGGCATGAGCTCACATAAAACTGACAACTTCTAGTTTGACTGTTCCCTTGATCCAGGTTGTTAAGCGATTTTTGGTGGTGGGCAGAAGAAATTTAAGTAGAACACCAGTGATGAGTGTAATAATAACTGCACCTTTATTGAATTTCTTAGGTTACAGGCAGAGTGAGTGCTAATCAATTGATCTGCATACCACTTAATCGGCTTTATACCAAATAAGAGTAATTATTTTTATTATCCTTCTTGATTCATAGTTAAAACAAACAAACAACAAACTAAGAGCCTTAAGTAGGCTAAGCAATATGCCTGAGTTTCCACAACTAGTAAATCATAATATGGGATTCTGATAGCATTTGAGTTTTTGTGTTAGTGTTGGTACAGAAGAAGGGACAGTTAGTGATTTTTAGTGGCCAGGAAAGTATATTAGGAACCACCTCTTTTGGGTCTTTGGATTGTACAGAAGACTGCCAGTTATCTATGGATATGTTAGGGAGCAGACCGCTCATATCTCTCTCAAAAAGAAGAGAACTTATGACAAGATGCTAAAGTGCATTCTTGTGGGGCCAGAAGAGGTATAAGGTAGCAGTACCTGTTTATTGATGGGAGATAATAAAGAACAGGCAAAGGATGATAATGGAGGTACGTTCTGCTATATCTGAAAATTTAACTCTCATTTTGAGGCCACAAAATTCTTTGTAACTCTTTAGGCTGGGAAAATCTCATGGTATGATTCAGACTGGAGTGTTTTTACTTATTCTGCCTGAGCAGGAAATGGTCTGGAAGAAGTGAGACCAGTTCCATTTCCACACATTAAGAATCAAATCAGTTCAATGTAGGTAAAGAACCTTTAATATATTCCATAAAGACAGTGACTGATTGAAAAATTAAGGACTGGTACTAAAGTGAGTCAAAAAATCATATTCTGACCTCAAAGATTAGCATAAAGGATCCCACAGTGTCAGACTTTGGTCTATATGAAAAAAAAAAAAGAGAAGCTCTACAACTTAATTTCCACACTTCAACTAGTTTCAAAGGCATACTCTTTTCCTTCTAAAATTGCAGGAAAATGTTATGTAACTTTTGAAGGAAAAAGCAATTGTCTCAGTTGAATTATGGGCTTATTTTTAGTGCTTCATATTTCAAGAATCTTCACTCTCCCATTTCACAACCATTATACAAATCAAAGGTATTTTTATTTTTTACTTCAGCTTTGATAATTGGTCCTCTTAATATTCCTCTTCCCCAAGGAGCCCTCAGTGACCAAAGTCTGACACTGTGGGATCCTTTATGCTAATCTTTGAGGTCAGAATATGATTTTTTGACTCACTTTGAAGGAACTGGGAGGCTCCTTCAAAATTAATGCCACTAAAATCTAGTTTCATGTAATCAATCAGATAATGCAGCTGGAAATAAATGAGTGTCCTGGCAAAGACAGTCAGGAATGTCTCTCATTGTATGTACCTGCAGGTGAAAGAGTGGCTCAAGAGTGAATCTTTTTTCTGCTGTCCAAACAAATGACTATCACAGTCTAGTGGCTAAAAAGCAGCGCATGTGTCTGAGGAGAATTCTTGCTTTACACATGTGACACCCAATATTTAGTCCCTATCATTAACAACAGCAGCAACAATAAGAACAACAACAACAGTACCAAACAAGGATTCATGCAAGAGCTCTTCCCTTGAGAAATCCCTAAAAGTTGGTTTCCTTCCCCTTGAACTTGCTAAAATGGCTTCTTTGTCATGCCGCCTGGAAACTTCTATCATAAGAATAGACAACATGAAAACCATACTGCATGGCTTCATGAAACTCTGGACTTCATGAAAAAGCATAGGAAATGGACGCAGTAGCTGAGTTCTCAGGCAGGTTATTATTATGTATTGAGTGCAGGAGGAGGTAGGTGGAGATTGCCGAGACATACTAGTCAGCTTGTCATGGCTCTGGGAAAACAAGTATGTTAAGATGGCCCAGTACTACCAGAGCAAGCCACTTAACATATAGACATGGTTTAGAGATTGAAAGTATTACAAGGACTAAAATCCAGACTTCTGAAGCTAGGATATAGAGTTGGGTGTTAGCACTTTGAAGCTGTTTGTCCTCACAAAAGAAAGGAACCATCTGCATATGTTTTTCATCTGAATATTAAAGATACAAATATAGTAATACCTGTGTCCATGTGTTCATAGGATGGCTAGGTACAATGAACCCCTCAATATGGCATCAGAGTGTATTAAAACTGTAGTAAATCCGAAGAGTTATCAAAAGCTACAATTAATACTAATGATTAGATAAAACATATTCTTTATCAAAAATGTCCTAGATTTTATTTTATAATAAGATATAATTTGTTCTATGCAATTTGACCTAGAATATTGAGTCAGGCAAGTTTTGTGTGATTATTTATATAGTACTAGACTATTTAAATAACATTTTTGCTCATCATAAACTATATTTTCTAGTGTAGTTTCCCAATCACTGCCTTCTAGATACTACCACCAGCCCTGGCAATCACTATTCTAAACTTTTATATATAAAGTAGGCAAAGCATTTAACAAATTTATAGTGAAAACTAAGTGATCAACAACCACTACAAAAATATAACTGCATATATAGTACACCCTTGTTTTTGTGCATTTGACACAGAATATTGACTTTTTTTAATATTTTATCCATTATTCTAGAAAACTTTGTCTTTGAAAACTATTTATCACTTACTTCAGATCCAAATTTCAATAGATATATAAATTATATGTAATAAAACTTACCATTTTAACTTTCAGAGTTGAATTTTTAAATTATATTCAGGTAGTTCTGCAACTACTCACAATATGTAATTCTATAATGGTCATATGACATTAGCTTTCAACTCATCAAGACCATGGTGAATACCAATATACTTGCTAACCAATGAGAAATATTTTTTAATGTTTTATGTAAGAAATTTGCTGCTTGACTGAAATGGGTAAAGAAAGTGTGGCACATTTACACATTAGAGTATTACGCAGGGGTAAAAAACAATAACATCTTGAATTTTGCATGCAAATTGGTGGAATTAGAAAACACTATCCTGCATGAGGTAACCCAGACACCTCCAAAATGAATATGGTATGTACTCATTCATAAATGGATACTAGCTATAAACAAAGGACATTGAGCCTATAGTTCATGATCCTAGAGAAGCTAAGCAATGAGGTGAACTCAAAGAAAAACATATATAGAGCCACCTGGAAAATGGAAACAGACAAGATTGCCTGACAAAATTGGGAGTATTGGGGTAGGGGTGTTAGATGGAAGAGGAGAAGGGAAAGAGGAGGGGAGAAGGGGAGGATTGAGGAGAACTTGAGGGAATTGGATAGTCGAGATGGAGAAAGGACAGAGATGAGAGTAGAAAAAGAGATATCTTTATTGAGAGAGCCATTATGGGGTTAGCAGAAACCTGGCTCTAGAGAAATTCCCAGGAATCCACAAGGATGACCCCTGCTTAGACCCTAAGCAATAAAGGAGAGGGTACCCAAACTGGCCTTGCCCTGTATATTATCTTAAATATCACCATAGAACCTTCGTACAACAACAGATGGAAACAGAGGCAGAGACATACATCTGAGAACTGGGCTGAGCTCCCAAGGTTCAGTTGAAGACTAGAAGGAATGAGAATATGAGCAAAGAAGTCAAGACGATGATGGGTACACCCACTGAAACAGTTTACCTGAGCTAATGGGAGCTCACCAACTCTAGCTGGACTGGGAAAGAACTAACATAGGACCAAACTAGTCCCTCTGAATGTGGTTGACAGTTGTATAGCTGGGGCAGACTGAGGGGCCACTGGCAGTGGCACTGGTATTTATCTCCACTATTACAAAAAGTCTAATGTATTGACTTTTTGGGATCCTATTTTCTTTGGATGTATACCTTGCTCAGCCTAGATGTATTAGGAAGGGCCTTGGACCTTCCACAAAGCAATGTGCCTTACCCTCTCTTAGGATTAGAGGGGGTGGGGTGGGAGGGTGTGTCAAGGGAATAGGAGGAGGAGAGAGAGTGGGAATTTGGATTGGAACTTTTTTTAAATATCTAATAAATAAAAAATAAGAAAATCCATAACCCTTTGTATCTATATTCTTTCATTTAATATTTTGTTTTCAATATCCATCTTCTTTTAAAATAAATCAATACCTCATTCTCATTTATAAATAAATATTTCTTTTAAATAAGAGTCACTTTATTGTATGTACTGCATGTGTAGTTTACTTTGTCTAACAATTTTTTTTGCCATTTTGCAGTTGATAAACATTTGCATTATTTCCATGTCAGGACCACTAAGAATAATGCAATTTTACCATCCATTTACAGGGTTTTGATCAGTAGACATTTTATATTATGCTGAGTATATACTTAAGAGTGGAACTTCTGGTTCATATAACTCTATCCTTAACTGTTTGTAAACTAGTTGCCAATGTAATTGTCCACTTTATATGTCTCTTCCTGCTACATACTTACTAACAGTCTTCATTAAATTTGTTGTCTTGACAGTGTGTAGAAAATTGTATCATTGTTTTTGATTACTTTGAGAGCTTTTTATGTCTATTGACCGCTTGTATATCTTTGGAGAAATGCCTATTCAAACCACTTGCCCATATTTAGTTGAATTATATATCTAATTGAGTTTTTAATTTAGTTTCCTTTCTTAATAGTTGCAGACCAGATCATTTTGGTTCCCATTTATGTTGCTGGTATTGTACATGGAGCGGCAGATCTTCAAAGATTATTGTTCTAAAGCTTGAGTGTTGTTGCTCAGGATCTACTCTGGCCTTCATGGAATTCACAAGAGGTGTTAAAACCAACTTAGCCAGTTTCACTTTCAAAGTTTCAGTCTATCCTGACTCCCAGCTCAATTGTGAATTTCATGTATGCCAAATTAAAAAAAATCCTAACAGAAACCAAAATGACATTACAGTGGTCAGAAGCTTATAGTCTAATACAATAAAGTCCCATTGAAAACTAACTGCACAGGAAGATGTATTCTTTGAACTTCCAGCTTTGACTTTCTAAGATGAATTTCTTCAAAACAAAGTTGAAAAGGGTTCTGAAAGACACTTAAAATTTATGGAAAATGAATAACATTAATGTTTATGAAAGTTCCTGGGGCTGTAGAGTTTTATATCTCTACTCATACACCAGCAAGAAGAACAAGCATTTTGGTTGTATTCACTTATATTAAAGGAATATGAGCAAATGGAAGACTCACAGTTCTCATAGCTTATTAAGACAGAAGCATTGAAAAAAATCTATATAATTAAATTTTATTTTCTAAGTTGAACTAATGAGACCAAATCCATAATTTTGGGTATTTCCACATGAGATAGTGATATTGATGATGGTGGTGAAGTGAATCCTTATTTCCTGATTGTTTTTTAATTTTTCAAACTGAAAAATTGTTAATTAAGTAATCAATACAGTGGTCTTGTAATTATAAATTTATGTGAGGGTGTGAATTCCTCTAACCTTGCATTTCTTTAAGTTCAATCTTATATCATTTTTCTTATTTACAGAATTATAGTCAGTTTTTCATCATTGTGACAATATCTGGAATGAATTACACATAGGAAATGATTTCTCTGACTCTCAATTTCATGTTTTACTCCATGGTCTCTTGCCCTCTTTCACCCTTAGAGCTGGTGTGAGGCAGGACAACATGTCAGAGAATATATGACCAAAAAATCTGCTCAAGAAAAGCACTAAAAGAGGGTACTTTAGATTTTCATGAAACATTTTCCAAAATGGCCTCAGGTCTCCCAGGAGGCCTTGCATATTATAGACTAACCCATCTTCCAGTAGTACCATAGGTTGGTGACCAAGCTTTGGGTAAACGTTTACAATCCACGTAATAGCAAACATCAACTCAAGGTTATTTATTTGGTTCATTTGTTGTTTGTTTTGTGAGCCTTAAATCTATTGAGCAAACCATGGACTCAAATATCAAACTCTTGAAGGGAGAGGAGCAAACAAAATGCATATCTCAAAAAAAAAAAGAAAAAGACAAATATCAAACTCTTTTAATAATATGCTAAATAAACTATTTTTTAAAAATATACATTTAATATTTAAATTATCCTAATGATTTTAAATTTAAATTAGTTTAAGCAGTATTTAAATTAGTTTCAAAGTGTTTAATATGATACACATAAGGTGCTCTCTGTGGTGGGACATATAGTTTGAAGCACGATGGACTGGATGTTTTATGTTGCTGTGGTATGTCTCTATACTGTGTTTGTAGCTGTGACAGCCTTTGGAAACTCTTTTAGCATATAAGTAAAAGCATCATGGAAAGATATTTATATGGGCATAGCAAAAATAAGCAAGGAAAATAAAACTGGACCAAGGAAAAGGAGAATATAATCCGACTTTCAATTATTAATAACTGTGTGCGTCAATACTTGCCTAAATAGTTACATTTAGCTATACACAATAACTCCATGTACATATAGAAATAGAAATGGCACTTGACAGCCGACAGATGGTCAGAGAAGCAGCTTATCAGAATGAATACTAGATTTAAGTTGGATTTGAGTTCTATAGAATTCTACTACACTAAGCATAGAATCCCTAATTACTGAGTTATAACAGATTTTTGTGGTTTTCAACTGATATTTTTGCATGGGTAGGGGACTGAGAGGGTGAATCTCATAGAAGTGTCTAACATTTGGTTAAATGTGGAGTTAAACTTCTTATGCATATGATCCACACATCTATGTATCCAAGTATATATGTAAGCATTTGAAAGAAAACTTTAATGAATTTGTATAAACTTTTGTTACTATTACCTGATTAACATAGCAAGATGACAATTAATACAGCATTTATACTCTACTGTGCATTATGATGAATCTAGAGATCACTTAAAGTATC
This sequence comes from Ondatra zibethicus, assembly GCA_004026605.1. NCBI lineage: Eukaryota > Metazoa > Chordata > Mammalia > Rodentia > Cricetidae > Ondatra > Ondatra zibethicus. The sequence continues at coordinate 24,132 of PVIU01005167.1, forward strand.
TCTTTAATACTTTACTATTAAATACTTGAAATTTCATACTTGGGATGATGTGAACAAGTTTAACATACTATACAGGAGACTTGAGTGTTTTTGGATTTTAGTATTTCTGGAGGTTGGTTAAGTTCTGTATCCAATACTCCATAGACATGGGGAGAGAAATGTGTGTTAACCTGATGACATTCCTAATGATGAGTTTGTAGTCAAACATCAGCAGGTAATGTGGCTAAAACAAAGAGAAATGAGTGGATTCCAGGGGCACAGGATTACTGTTCCTATTAATATTTTAATTTAGCTTACTCACATACTTTTAAAAGAGCAGGTATTAAAATATAAGTTTTACTTAAATGGTAAGATATAATGTAAAAAGAGGTGACCTCAGACGGCAAATTTTCTCCATGGGTGTTTGATTCAATGACGATATAGAAAAGCAGCTAAGACAATCACAGTAGCATACACTGCAGTCCACGTAGATGAGACTTGCTCTGGACAGGAGGCTGGTTAGGAGAGTAAAGTCCTTTACCACCTATCTGATTATGTACTGTAGGGATGACTCTGAGGTGGAGAATTTGTACAAGTTGTTACAGATTGGCGAAATGATACAATGTGAATAGTTCAAAGAAGAAAGTAAACACAAAGTCATAGGGAAGATGTAAGGGGAAAAAAACTTAAAGAACCAGTGTGCCACGGAGGGAGATATTAGAAACACATTCTAGAAGTGGCTAAATGGCACTGAGGACTCTTTAAGATGGCAGCAGCAGAAGAGGCACCAGCCACACATAAACCAGAAAAGAGGCTGCCACTTGTATAGACAAAAAGACATTAAGGATGGATGATGTAGATATTTTGAAGGTTATTTTTGTTCTTTTTCTTTGTTTTATATCTTTCCCAGAAGTTTCTGTTCTAAAAGTCAGTGTCGGTTGAAGGAAACAAACGGCCTTGCTACATTTATTCTTTGGCAATTTCAAGTATGTGTACTGTGCATTTTTTAATCAAGTGCCCCTCACTATTTCACCCCAACTCTTCTCAGGGTGTTCTATCTCATCTCTCTCCCAGTTTCAGGCCATTTTTTTATTTAATCATCTCATTCCAGTTAGTGCTGCCTGTATGTTTAGAGCTATAGAGTCATCTGCCATCCATCATCACACAACTGTCATCAGCTCCCAAACTAAAGGGACTTTTCCTCCCCAAATAGCCATCAGAGTAACAAAAGTTACTCACCTAGGTTGAAGGCCCCGGGAGTTTCACCCACTCAATGTTGGAATTTTTACAAGGTTGGCCTCCAACAAGTGACTACTGACGTAGTGAATCCTCAAATACAAATGGCACCATGTCCAGAGGACAGCATTTATCACCACCTCTCACTCTTACATTCTTTCTACCCATTTCTGTAATGCCCCATAAGTGCTAGGAGAAAGAGTATGATATAGATACCCTATCTATACCTGAGCACTCATATTTTCTTATTATCATTTCAAATAAAGTGTTTATTTTTGTTTGAGAGTTTTATAAATTTTATCTGTGATCAAATCCATTACCCATTTCCTCCTGTCTAACTCCTTCTAATTCATCTACCATTTTTCTCTCCCATCTTCATGTATTCTTTTATAAATCCATGGAGTCCTCTTTGTGGAGCCTGCATATGCATGAGTATAGGACTGTTTACAAGAATATGTGAAATGTCTCAGAAGAACTGGATGGGAAAAAAACTGTATTGCAGCCACATTAACAAGACTTGCTTGTATTTTTTAAATTTTTATTGTTTTTTTCATTATACATATCAATCCAAGTTTCTACTCCCTCTCCTCCTCCCATTTCCTCCACATACCCTCACACCCCCATTCAATCCTCAGAGAGGGTAAGGAACATTGTTTTGGGGAAGGTCCAAGACCCTCCCTAATATATATAGGCTGAGCAAGGTATCATTTAAAGAGACTAGGTTCCCAAAAAGCCAGTGCAAGCAGTAGGGATAAATCCTGGCTCCATTGCCAGGGCCTCTCAATCTGTCCCAGCCATGTGACTGTCAACCTCATTCAAAAGGACTTGTTTGGTCCTATGCTTGTTTCTTCCCAGTCCCACTGCAGTTGGTGAGCTCCCTTTAGCTTATGTAGACTGTTTCACTGGGTGTACTCATTATAGTCTTGACCCCTTTGCTCATATTCTCATTCTTCCTACTCTTCACCTGGACTTTGGGAGCTTAGTCAAGTGCTCCATTGTGGTTCTTTGCCTATGTTTCCATCAGTTGCTAGATGAAGGTTCTAGGGTAATATTTACGATATTCTTCAGTCTGACTATAGGGCAAGTCAAGATTGGGCCACTTTCCACTATTGTTTAGGGTCTAGGCTGGGGTCATCCTTGTGGACTCTTGGAAATTTCTCTAGAGTCAGGTTTCTGCTAACCCTTTAATGAATCCCTCAATCAAGATATCTCTTTCCTTGCTTTCATCTCTGTCCTTTCTTCTTCTCTGCTATCTCATTCCCTCAAGTTCTCCTCCATGCTCTCCTTTTCCCCTCCTCTTCCACTTCCATACTCTCTTCTCCTCCCACCCCCCATACTCCCAATTTTGTCAGGCAATCTTGTCTGTTTCCAGGTAGATCTATATGTTTTTCGTAGGGTTCACCTTGTTACTTAGTTACTCTAGTTGTTGAAGCTCATCAAATGGAGTGTGAACTTATGCAAGTTACAGAGTTTTAGCAACAGTGGTAATACCTTTAAATCCCTGTGATTGTAATCGATGGTATTGAACTATACATGTAAATTAGTTAAAATTGCCATTTTTTATAATCAGTCACATTTTTTTTTAAGACAGAGATTTTTTTCATGGCTGTTCTGGAACTTGCTTTTTAGACCAGGCTGGCCTCAAACTCACTGAGTTCTGCCTGCTTTTGCCTCCCAATTCCTGGGATTAAAGGTGTATGCCACCATCTTCTGGCAATCAGTCACAAACATGAACCATGAAAAAGTTCTAACTGTGGATGAATGCATGACATCTACTTCACAGGTGAGCAACAGTGGTAGACAATACAGTAAATATGGAGAAAGCTCCACTCTGAACCTTGACAGTCATCATAATGAATGAAATTACCCCTACACTTAGACATTGAGACTAAGAAATTCTGAGATTCTAAAAGTTGGAGGAAGTGCTAATGCTGAATTGGGAAAGAAATTTAATCTCTTAGCACTAAATTAAGAATTATATTTCCTTATAACTCAAGCTTTTTAGCTCTTCATTGCTCAATTGTGAGGTTTAAATAAGTTTTGCCTTCCATTTTGAGGACCCAGATATAAATTGCCTTTTTAGACTATGCATGAAAATTCCCATTAATAGAAATATTGATGATTCTCATATCATTACAATGAAAACTGGAAATAAAAGCAACAGCAACTGGTTTGGAAATATTGATCCCATTATGAGTCACATAAACTTAAATACCTGAGATTAGATCCCCAGCCACACAGATGATAGTGCAATTTTTCCATGTATGGCAGAAATTACAGCAGCACATGTTTAATGTAGTCATCATTTTAGTTGAAATTTGTGGTGGAAGAGACAATAAATTTTTTTATAGATGTTTAGTTACTCACCACATTTCCTATCAAACAGATGGATTTATGTGTCAACAGTTAGAACACCTTACATAGTATGATTTCTAAATGGTTGAAAGAAACCTGCAAATCCTTTTTCGAAGTTTACTTGGTTGGATTCATATCAGACTCATCATTCACTATACAAATTCTTAACAATAAGTAGAATTCGATCACCATTCACTCTGCAAGCTCTTACTGTAAATAAGGAGAAGAATTCTTCGGTTACTTAAATCTTCATGTTAGCATATCTGCAAAAACAAGTATAATAAGAGGAAAAGTATATCAGAATTGAAGTAGCTTTGACAATGCTCTAATCATGTTGGGCAATTGAACATGTTTGTCCAGAGTAAATGAATTTGAATGACTAAGATTGTAGTATTATAATGGAGGTCCACTAATCCCCGATCAGTTAAGATGAAATTTCCTTGAATTCACAATAATGGTTTCAATAAGTGGTCCATAGAGATAGAATCAGACCTGTGTCTAGAATAACTGGGATAGGAATTTGTGATATCTGCATGCTGCATGTGTTTTATAACCTTTTAATGTCTGTAGGAAGCTTTAGCAATGTCATTGTTCAGAATAATTATCAACTACATGAAGTGACTTTTTTTTCAGTTATGAGACAACCTCTTTCTCCTGAGACATTTCTCTGGGGATCTACCCAATGCTATTCATGTGACTTTTCTTTCATTAACTCTTGAGTCTAGATAGTGATATTCCTGGGGCTTCAGAACAGAGAATTAAAAGATGACAAAGCTGAAATTTCATCATGGGGAGTGGAAATAGTCTTGTTATCGTGAAGACTAAGTTGCATCACTACTAGTTCCATAACTTAATCAAAGTCCTCAAACTTTTCTCAATTCCATATCCTTAATCTGCAAAACAGAAATATTCAACTAATCTTACATGACAGCTATGACAAAGGAATACATTTAAAATTCATTTAAGGTACTTAGTCAAGGTCCTATAACACAATATGTGCCCTTTAACGTTTATAATAACTTTTCTCTTGACTTTGGTTCACAATGGCGAGAATAACTGAATGTGAATGTGAATATGTAATAACACATACATCACATCATGTGCAGGCATTTTTCATTTGTTTGTTTATCCCTATAATAATTATTAGAGCTTTTCTATATGACAGTCCAAAGTTTAGACAGTGGGAAAAAATGTAGAGAATAAAACACTTCCCATTTTTAACATTTTCTATTGTAGTGTAGAAAATTATTAGGTGTCAAACTTATAAATACCAGCAGTAAATAATAGTGAAATTTTTGCCATGTGTCAGGTCCTCACACACACACACACACACACACACAAAATGCACACTAATTCCTTAAATTTTTGGAATAACTTTTTGAACTATGAAACATGTAATTTTATGTTTGTGTGTTGTACAAATATAGTTGGTGTATATGTATTCATATTTGCATAAGTATACATGTATGAGTACACACATATACACATGAATGTGGAGAACAGAGGTTGCTGTCAAGTGCTTTTCTCTGTCACTCTCCACCTGATATACTGAGCATGCTTTCTTACTTTAACTCAGGACTCACTGATTTGAATAACTTAGTTCATATGCACACCTCACAAATCCACTGTCTTTACCTCTCAAGGGCCAGGATTGTAGGCAGTATAGCATATCAACCTAGCATCTGTGTGGCTGGGAATCTAATCTCAGGCATTTAAGTTTATGTGACTCATAATGGGATCAATATTTCCAAACCAGTTGCTGTTGCTTTTATTTCCAGTTTTCATTGTAAAAAAACTGATGCAAAAAGATAGTGAGCAAACTGTACACATTAGTAGCATAGTCGAGTTTCATATCCAGACAGATGGTCCAAAGTTGTCTTGGCTGTTATCTCTTTAAACATTGGGTGTTTGGATGCACAGGGAGAAAGAAAACTAGACAGCTGTCAATCAACATGGCAAGCAATTGGATGGTACTCAAAGTTTAAGGGGAGGCTATTAGAAGGTTTTAAATAAGAGAGTAATGGAAGTATCATTATGTTTCCTAAACTCAATCTGACTTTTGCACTGCTGAGAAAGACTTTGGACAGCTGAGTAATGATGAGAAGAGGTTAGGATGTAATTTTTGAAAGTTTTACAGGAAAAATGATGACTGAGCAAACTGATAGTATTGGATAGAATTAGAGCTTGTGATGTGGGAACCATTTGGATGTTTAGGATAGAGGACTTAGGAGGGGGAATGGATAGGAAAGAGAGAAAACAGTAAAGAAAACATAAATTTTGTTTTTGAAGTGGTGAATTTAGGACACATATATAAAATCACTACAATGGACAAATTTCAAGAGCCATGAAAAGTGAAAAGTCAATAGTTGGTGAAAATTTTTGCATATTATTATACTAAGATCTCTTTCAGAAAGACAACAAGAAAGCTATTGTGATACCAGCATCATTTGTTAAATATGCTTTCTTTTTTCCATTGTAGTATTTTAGCTTCTTTTTAAAAATCAGGTGTTCCTAGGTTTGTGGATTAATATCAGGTTCTTCAAGTTGATTCCATTGTTTCACCTGCTGTTTTTATGTCAATACCAAGCTCCTTTCATTACTATAGCTCTATGGTAAAGCTTGAAGTCAGGGATGGTAATGCCTCCAGAGGTTCCTTTCTTATATAGGATTGTTTTGGCTATCCTGGGTTTTTTGTTTTTCTATATGAATTTAAGTATTGTTCTTTCAAGCTCTGTGAAGAATTTTGTTGTGATTTTGATGGGAATTTCATTGAATCTGTAGATTGCTTTTGATGAGACTGTCACTTTCTATGCTGATCTTACCTATCTAAGAGCATGGGAGATCTTTCCATTTTCTGTTATCTTCTCTAATTTCTTTCTTCAAAGACTTAAAGTTCTTTTCATACAGGTCTTTCACTTGTTTGGTTAGTGTTACCTCAAGATATTTTATGTTATTTATGATTATTGTAAAGGGTGATGTTTTTCTGTTTCTTCCTCAGCCCTTTTATCATGTTTTATAGGAGGGCTACTGATTTTTTTTTTAAGTTAATCTTGTATACTACCACATTGACATAGGAGTTTATCAGTTGTAGGAATTCCCTGGCAGAATTTTTAGAGAGACATACATGGATCTCCTATGGGAAGGGAAAGTAGACAAGATCCCTTGAAAAATGGGAGGGAGGAGAGGGAGAATGAAAGAGGAGAGTAGGAGAGAAGTAGAGGGAGGAGGAGAACATGAGGAAATATGTTTGAGATGGGGGAAGGACAGAGAGGGAGAGAAAGAAAAGTGCTATATTGATTGAATGGGCCATAATAGGTCTAGTGAGAAACTTGTCACTAGGGAAATTCTCAGAAATCCACAAGAATGACCCCAGCGGAGACCCTAATCAATAGTAGAAACTGTGCCTGAACTGACCTAATGGGCCAACCAGTGTTTTAAATAATACAATTTCTATGTGATTATTTCAGTTCTGGGTGGCCAAGAAGAACAAGCACCCTCCTCCTACAAATTGGCACCCAACATGGGGCCAACTAAATCCATGTAAAACCTGAGAGGGCTTGAAAAGGAATTCTAGACAAAAAGCAAAACTTCCAGAGTTTAACACACCTTCTTTCTGTTTTCTGGCATCTTGTCACAGCTCCTTTAAGAGAGATTTTCCTGATTCAGCCATAGCAGGATAAAAGCCTTGGCCATTTTAAAATGCTGGCTTTCTTGGCTATGCTGCCAGCGTGACCTCTGTTTTTTTGGGAGAGGAACCATGGAAGCATTTGAGTGGGGTTTTTGAGCATAGTACTGTGGCTTGCTGATGGCAACTTAGACCAGCTGTGTGCCTGGAAGTGGGGAGGTGTACATGGCTCAGAGGTACAAGTGGCTCTGCCATGCTGGACTGGGTGGGTCAAACAGACAGTACCTTATTAAACCTAGTAATACTTCAGTTTAAGTTTTAGAAGTGATTAGCATTTGAAAAAGCACTTCTGAACAGTAAAGAATTACAGATATGCAATAGAGACAAATCCAGATGAGTCATAGTGTTTGATAAATGTGCATAGGCTTAAAAGAGAGAAGAAGAAAAAGAGTATAGAGAGTCATAAAATAAAGTTAATGCTTTAAAAAATGTCTTTAAAGTGACAGAGTTCAGACAGATATAGATTAAAAGGAGTAAATAAAAATATGCCATGTAAAGATGGACTATACACAGAGATTCTGAATTATGTATATTTTTCTGTTTTCTTTTAATTTTTTGACTGTAAAGGAGCTAAGTACAGAGAGACATTTTAGCATATGGGCTGCTAAGCTAAACCAGCATGTATATTATAAAGGTATCTTGACTTCAGAATTTGGGTCTAAGGATATGGTGCTTTGGAAAAGAGGTTCTTTATTTGTTTTCACAGAGGATAAAAACCTGTGGATTCATTCCAGGATAATAGGGTTTGATGGATCAAGTCCCTCTGAAAGATTACTATAAACACCCCCACAAAGAAAAGACTTTGCCCAATAAGCAGCAGGAATCAGTATGGACAGGACTATGCCCATATTCCAAAATATTGTTTATAATTGTTTCTTTACGTTTTTAGTGAGATATGCAATAGAGATGAATAATTTGCTTTGGTATGGATCTTGGTTTATTGATACAAATTTAAGGTCAATTTCATTATATTGTGTTTATGTATTTCTGAGCTTGGTTAAGGTATTGTGTTTGTTCTGCTCATTTAAAAATGTAATATATAATTAAGAAATATAGGTTAATAGATAGTCATTTATAATAGTCAAGCTTGTAGTCATGTTAGTTAGGTTTTCTAGCTGTACAGAAATATATTCAGTTAGGTATTCTTCAAATCTTTCAGAGACCTTCAGAATATGGCATTTAAAATGTTTGAAGAACTTAAGACTTTTCATGACAGTGAGACACAACTGCTCCTGGAAGCACCAGTTACTTCAAAAGGAAGATGGGCATTGAAACAGCTCCTTACGGAGTTTTAGGCCATTTGAGCAGAAACTGCTCTTGCCTGGACTGCTAGACTGGACATGCAGGACCAACAGAGAAATGACTGTTGAACTTGCCTAAAGGTGAGATAATCCTTTGGGGTTCCTGCTTCATAAAAGAGTCTGGGAGACATTCTGCAGAATACATAAGAAAGTGACTGAACTGTCTTTGAAATTTCCTGCTTAGTAGAAAAGTCTACTGGATACTATGGGCCTGTAGGCTGAAGATGGATGCCCCAATGGTACAGAAAAACTTTGGGTGACTGACCAGGCAGCAAAAAGTCTCTGTCAATTCTAGAATTTTGTAAGTTGTTTGCAATGTACTTCCTGTATATTTAGGAATTATTATATCCTTCTGGGGTCTTTGATGGAGTTGAAAAATAGATAGTTATAGTTTTCCTTAGTTATCATAAAAGATAAAAAAGATATAAATATTGTAGCTGTAATTCTTGCTTGATACCTGTTTTGTTATATGTAATTGTACTATGCTAAAGTCTGCTTTTTATTTAAGCAGAAAAGGGGAGGTGATGTGGAGTCCTCTCTCCTCTGTTTGCTGTGATTACCATTAATGAATAAAGAAACTGCCTTGGCCTGTTGATAGGCAGAACTTAGGTAGGCAGGGATGACAGGACTGAATGCTGGGAGAAAGGTGGACTCAGATAAATGCCATGGAGCTGCAGGAGACAGATATGCCAAAAATTTAGGGGGTAAGCCACTGTCACATGGCAATAAACAGATTACTAAAAATGGATTAAAGTAATATAAAAGTTAGCCAATAAGAAGCTGGAGCTAATGGGCCAATCAATGTTTTAAATAATAAAATTTCTGTGTGATTATTTTGGTTCTTCGCAGCCAGGATGAACAAGCACCCTCCTCCTACACTGGCCTTCCCCTGTAATCAGATTGATGACTATCTTAATTGTCATCATAGACCCTTCATCCAGCAACTAATGGAAGCTAAACACTAGCTCGATCTTCCAGAGACCAGACTAAGAGAGGGAGTAGCAATATTATGAGCTAAGGGGACATGACCATATTGGGGATACACACAGAAACAACTGACTTGAGCTAATGAGAGCTCTCTGACTCCATAGGTAGGGATCCTGCATAGGACCAAAGTAGGCCCTCTGAATGTGGGTGACAGTTTTTTGGCTTGAGTAGTCTGTGAGCTCACAGGCAGTGGGACCAGAATTTATCCCTAGTGCTTAAACTGGCATTCTGAAAGCCATTCTCTTTGGAGGGATACCTTGCTCAGCCTAGATATTAGGGCCTCGGGCCTCAGTTATGCCTCAAAGTGATGCGTCAGGCTTTGTTGACTCTGCTTGGGAAGCCTTACAGTCTCTGAAGAGTGGATTGGGGGACTGGGGTAGGAGGAAGGTCAGGGAAGTGGGAGAAGAGGGAAGGGAGTAATAACTGAAATAGGTATGTAAAATGAGAAAATATTGTTTTTTTAAAAAAATAAATTTAATTAAAATAGTATTGTTACAAAGAAATGTAAGTGGGACAAATAAGAACTTTTATTTTATTTTGGTGTTTTAATAGATGCCACATAATTTCTTCCTTTATACAAATTTTAGATCATAGAATGATAACCATTCTAGTAGTTGGTTTTGAAGCTGTCTGTTTTAAAGACATCTGTAACACCTAAACCTAAGGCTCAATTCTGGATGTAGCCAGTCTTGGGACATGCACTCAACTACATCACATGGATGAATAAAACAGAAAATTTTCTTTATTTCATATCTTGTCTGATGACTACAGGTTGTAGGACTATGAATTTTAAGTAATTTGGTGTGTCACTAATCCTGGTAAGAAGACTATGAAACCATGACAATAAGAATAATGAGAACAAGGGGGTAGGATTGCAACTTCTTGAAACTGTAACTCTTTGAACTTAAATTTAATTAACAGTAAAGCATATGTGTGTATTAAAAATAACTGAAGCAGATGTATCAGGGAACATAATGGAAGAGGAGTGGAAAAAATGTAAGATCCAAAGGGCCAAAAGTCTGTTGTGAGATTATGTCTTTTAGAAATGTCAGAGAAGTTACACTAGTGATACCTCAGTAATCTTGCTGCCTAAATAGGATCCAAGCAGTGAATAAACCAATGAACATGCTATTGTGAAAGTTGAAAATCTCATGGATCCCTCACCTCTAGGGGAAAAATAAAATTATAGGTGACTGAAGACTAAGAAACAGAGACCTATTTGCACAGAGGGGTGAGCCTCTTTACTGGTTATCCTATTTCAAATGATCAGCTCTGAAAATATATATGCAGAAACAATTAACAGACTCAATGATTGCATTCATAGATCTATGCAATTATACATACATCCACACACATAAACATACAAACATACACACATACATAAACATACACACACATACACACACACTGAGATGGAGTGCACAGAGGGTACATGGGATGGGTGGAAGGAAAAAAGGAAGTGGTGACATAATTATAGGATAATTAAAATATAAAAGATATTAAAACAAATACAATAATTTTTAATTTAAAAATGGAAATAGTACTACCGAGATCTTCAGTTTTTAAGAGTGCTTGCTGTGAAATTCTGCATACCTGTGTTTGAAATTAGTACACATATAGAAAGCCAAGTGTGGGTGTCTATGCACCTGTATCCCAAACCCTGTTCAGAGCTGGGACAGGGGGATCACCAGGGCCATCATAGCTCCAGCTTCAGTGAGAGACTTTGTCACATTGGAACAGGACAGAAAATATATAACAGATTTTGGAATTATTATCATACACAGGGCAAGTGAACCAGGAGAGAAAACAATGCATTTTAGAAACAGGAAATATGGTTCATAAAGAGAGTATATACTATGTTTTTATTGACAGAAAAAATAATTTTATTCATTGTTGTTCCCCCTGACACAAGCACAGTGTTTCTGAATAAGTGAGAGATTGCATTAGATGGCATTAGGCATATGGTTGTTGTCAGTACCTTCTCACTCTTCTGGAAGGCTCTGAGGTAGGTTTCTTTTTGCTTTTCATTTTACATATCAGGAGATTGATAAAGACTTAGAATTGGTGCTAGCTATTATACTTCTGCATCCAGTTATCTCTGTATAAATATTTAATTAGAAGCTCATATAAAGAGACTTCTTCCAAAAAATTGGGTATAAATCTACAATTTAAAGTTTTGAGGTTACCATAAGATAATTTTGTTAATAATACAACCAACCTGATTAATTCCTGTGGAGGCTCTAGGGCTGCCCAGATGTCTATTTGAAGTCAGTCAATTAGTGATAACCATCAAGAGCATGCTTGCAGCCTTATATCCCTCATCTGGGCTCCTTTTAGGATAAAGGTTTGCTAGAAAAGTGAAGACTTAAATCTATATATGTAATTAATTTTAAATTAATTAAAAGTCAATGCTAATGACTAAAATTCTGTTATTTGTTAAAAAATAAAAGCTATATTTGGCATTAAATAAATGAACTTGTACTTGTGGTGTTTCAGTATATTATTTTCATGAAATTCTTTTAAAATATATTAATATGTTACAAATAATATAAACAGCCACAATTAAAAATGAACCACAACTAAACACCAATATCACATAGTTTAATCTGAAAACATTTCATTAATAAACTCTGTGGAACAAACTTTAATAAATATCTTTTTATTTATTTTCCTAGTACTGTGAAAGCTCAACTTAGAAAAAATTAATTATACTAATTATGTGATACAATGCAAGTAAGCAAACACTGTTGAAATAGTAAATAACAAAGTTGGTAATCATTAACTATTCAATGATGTTAAGTGTTTTGCACACAGAGGATGCAAAGTTAAATGAGTAAGCATATGATAAATAAAATTAAAAGGATACATTTTTAGACTAGAAGATATTTTAAATTGCATTATCGAAGCATGCATTAATTCACTCATTCCTTTAGTATTCCTCTCTGGAAAATTCTCTAGGAATCTAAGAGTCAATGTTTTAAATTAATTTATTATATTATTACTTAAAAAATTACCAATCGAAATTGCCCATCACTCCCCTACTCCCACTCCCCTCCCTCTCCCTCCACAGACCCTCCCACTCCATCCCCTCCAATCTTAAGAGAGGGCCATGCACTCCGCCCTGTGGAAAGTCCAAGGCCCTCCCTACTATATCTAGGTTGAGCAAGGTTTACAACCAAAGGAAATAGGATCCCGACAAGAAGCTGGTTCATGCAGTAGAGACAAATCCCAGTGTCACTATAAGTGGCCCCTCAGTCAGCCACAACTGTCAACCCCCTTCAAAGGGGCTTGGTTATTCACATGCTCATTCACTCCCAGTCCAGTTGGTGTTGGTGAGCTACCATTAGCTCAAGCAAACTGTCTCAGTGGATGAACCCCTCATGGTCTATATATGTTCCTTGCTCATACTCTTATTCTTTCAACCCCTCCTTCTCCCCTTCTTTCTACCCTCCAACCCCCCTGCACTTAAATTTTTGTCTGATTCCAATTTCCCGGTGTGTCTATATATGTTTTTCTTTGGGTTCACTTTATTACTTAGTTTCTCTAGGATCATGAACTACAGGCTCAATGCCCTTTGTTTATGGCTAAAATCCACTAATGAGTGAGTACATACCATATTAATTTTGGGGGGTCTGGGTTACCTCACTCAGGATACTGTTCTCTAATTCCATTCATTTGCATACAAAATTCAAGATGTCATTATGTTTTACTGCTGAGTAGCACTCTAAGGTGTAGATGTGCCACACTTTCTTTATCCATTCTTCCGTTGAGGGGCACCTAGGTTGTTTCCAGGTTCTGGCTATTACAAATAATGCTGCTATGAACATAATTGAACAAATGCTTTTGTAGTATGATTGAGCATCTTTTGGATATATTCCCAAGAGTGGTATTGCTGGATCCTGAGGCAGGTTGATTCCCAGTTTTCTGAGACACCACCACACTGATTTCCAAAGTGGCTGCACAAGTTTGCATTCTCACCAGCAATGGATGAGTGTTCCCCTTACTCCACATCCTCTCCAGCATAAACTATCATTAGTATTTTTGATCTTAGCCATTCTGACAGGAGTAAGATAGTATTTCAGAGTTGTTTTGATTTGCATTTCCCTAATAGCTAAGGAAGTTGAACATGTCCTTAAGAATATTATGGCCATTTGAAATTCTTCTGTGTATAATTCTCTGTTCAGTTCAGTACCCCATTTTTTAAATTGGGTTATTTAGATTATTAATATTTAATTTCTTGAGTTCTTTATACATTTTGGAGATCAGTCCTTTGTCTGATATAGGGTTGGTGAAGATTTTTTTCTCATTCAGTAGGCTGCCTTTTTGGCTTACTGACTGTGTCCTTTGCTTTAAAAGCTTCTCAGTTTCAGGAAGTCCCATTTATTTATTTTTGCTCCAATTGTCTGTGCTACTGGGGTTATATTTAGGAACTGGTCTCCTGTGCCCATGCATTGAAGGTTGCTTCCCACTTTCTCCTCTATCAGGTTCAGTGTGGTCAGATTTCTATTGAGATCTTTAATACATTTGGACTTGAGTTTTGTACATAGTGACAGACATGGATCTATTTTCGTTCTTCTAGAGGTTGACATCCAATTATGTCAGCACCATTTGTTGAAGATGCTTTCTTTTTTCCATTGTATCTTTTTTTGCTTCTTTGTCAAAAATCAGGTGTTCATAGCTGTGTGGATTAATATCTGGGTGTTCAATTCGATTCCATTGGTCAACATCCCTGTTTTTATGCCAATACCAAGCTGTTTTCATTACTGTAGCTCTGTAATAAGGCTTGATGTCAGGGATGGTAATGCCTCCAGCAGTTCCTTTATGGTCCAGAATTGTTTTGGCTATCCTGGGTTTTTGGTTTATCCATATGAAGTTGATTATTGTTCTTTCAAGGTCTATGAAGATTTTTTTATTGCATTGAATCTATAGATGGCCTTCAGTAAGAATGGCATTTTTACTGTGTTGATCTTTTCTATCCAAGGGCATGGAAGATCTTTCCATTTTCTGGTATTTTCTTCAATTTATTTCTTCAAAGACTTAAAGTTCTTATAAAATAGTTCTTTCACATCTTTTGTTAGTGTTACCCCTAGATATTTTATGTGATTTGCAGCTATTATGAAAGGTGATGTTTCTCTGATTTCTCTCTCGGCTTCTTTATCCTTTGTGTATAGGAGGGTTACTGATTTTATTTTTTGAGTTGATCTTGTATCCTGCCACTTCACTGAAGGTATTTATCAGCTGTAGGAATTTTCTGGTAGAGTTTTTGGGGTCACTTATATATACTATCATATCATCAGCAAATAACAAAAGTTTAACTTCTTCCTTTCCAATTTGAATCTTTTTGATATCATTATGTTGTATTATTGCTATTGCTAGATCTTCAAGCACTACATTGAAAAGATATGGAGAGAGTGGACAGCCTTGTCTTCTTCTTGATTTTAGTGAAATTGCTTTGAGTTTCTCTCCATTTAATTTGATGTTAGCTGTCAGGTTGCTATATATTGCTTTTATTATATTTAGATATGAACCTTGTATCCCTAATCTCTCCAAGACCTTTATCATGAAGGGGTGTTGAATTTTGTCAAATGCTTCTTCCGCATCTAATGAAATGATCATATGGTTTTTTTCTTTCAACTTATTTATATGATGGATTACATTGATAGATTTTCATATGTTGAATCAGTCCTGCATCGCTGGGATGAAGCCTACTTGGTCATGATGGATGAGTTTTTTGATGTGTTCTTGGATTAGTTTGCCAGAATTTTATTGAGAATTTATGCATCTATGTTCATGAGTGAGATTGGTCAGTAATTCTCTTTCTTGGTTGAGTCTCTGTGCAGTTTTGTTATCAGGGTAACTATAGCTTCATAAAAAGAGTTTGGCAGTGAGCCTTCTGTTTCTGTTATGTGGAACACTTTGAGGAGTATAGGTATTAGCTCTTCTTGGAAGGTCTGGTAGAATTCTGCACTAAAACTACCCGGCCCTGGCTTTTATTGGTTGGAAGGTTTTTGATGACAGCTTCTATCTTCTCATGGCTTATAGGTCTATTTAAATTGCTCACCTGCTCTTGATTTAATTTTGGTATCTATCTAAAGAATTGTCCATTTTATTTACATTTTCCAATTTTGTGGAGTACAGGTTTTTGTAGTATGACCTAAGGATTCTCTGAATTTCCTCAGTGTCCCTTGCTATGCACCCTTTTTCATTTATGATTTTGTTAATTTGGATGTTCTTTCTCTGCCTTTTGATTAGCTTGGATAAGGGTTTGTCTATCTTGTTGATTTTCTCAATGGACCAGCTCTTTGTTTCATTGATTCTTTGTTTGGTTTTCTGTGTTTCTACTTTGTTGATTTCAGCCCTCAACTTGATTATTTCCTGTCTTCTTGTCCTCCTGGGTGAGTCTGCTTCTTTTTTTTTCTACAGCTTTCAGGCATGCTGTTAGGTCACTGATATGAGCTTTCTCTGTTTACTTTATGTGGGCACCTAGTGCTATGAACTTTCCTCTTAACATTGCTTTCATAGTGTCCCATAGGTTTGGAAATTTTGTGCCTTCATTTTTGTTGAATTAAAGGAGGATTTTAATTTCTTTCTTTATTTCTTCCTTGACCCAGGGGTGGTTCAGTAGTTGACTGTTCAGTTTCCATGAGTTTGTAGGCTTTCTGGGAGTAGTATTGTTGTTGAATTCTAACTTTACTCCACAGTGATCTGATAAGACACAGTGGATTACTCCAATTTTTTTTTTTTGTATCTGTGGATGTTTGCATTGTTACAGAGAATGTGATCAATTTTAGTGAAGGTTCCATGAGGTACTGAGAAGAAGGTATATTCTTTTTTCTTTGGTTGAATGTTCTATAGATGTCTGTTAATTACATCTGTTAGTTCTCTTATTTCTCTGTTAAGTTTCTGTCTATTTGACTTGTCAATTGTTGAGAGAGAAGTGTTGAAATCTGCTATTAGGGTATGGGGTTTGATGTGCAATTTAAGTTTTAGTAATGTTTCTTTTACTTATGTGGGTGCTCTTGTATTAGGGGCATATATATTCAGGATTGAGACTTCCTCTTAATGAATTGTTCCTGTTATGAGTATAAAATGTCTCTTCTGATTGATTTTAGTTTGAAATCAATTTTGTTAGATATTAGGATAGCCACACCCACTTGTTTCTTAGGTCCATTTGATAGGAAAACCTTTTCCCAACCCTTTACTCTGAGGTAGTGTCTGTTTTTGAGGTTGAGGTGTGTTTCTTGTAAACAGCAGAATGCTGGATCCTGGTTTTGTATCCATTCTCTTAGACTGTGTCTTTTTAAAGGTGAATTGAGACCATTAATATTAAGCAATATTAATGACCAGTGGTTGTTAGCTCTGGTTATCTTTTGGTAGTAGTGTTTGTGTATTTCCCTTCTTTGGGTTATGCTGGTGGGGGGGTTATCAGATGTTAGCCTGATATATATCTGTGTTATTGTGAGTGTAGTTAGCTTCCTTGGGTTGAGGTTTTCCTTCTAATACTTTCTGTAAGGCTGGGTTTATGGATATGTATTGTTCAAATCTTTTTTTGTCCTTGAATATCTTGCTATCTCCTTCAATGGTGAATGAAAGATTTGCTGGGTATAGTAGTCTGGGCTTGCATCCATGGTCTCTTAGTTTCTGCAGCACATCTATGCAGGACATTCTGGCTTTTATGGTTTCCATCTTGAACTTTTTCCTTTGCAGCTCTTAATAGTCTTTATTTGTTTTATATGTTTTGATTATTATATGGTGAGGGGATTTTTTTGTCAATTTTGTTTTTGAGATGAGGGTTTCATTATGTAGACAAGGCTGACCTTTAACTCATGATCCTCTTGTCTTTGCCTCTAACATTCTGGAGTAAATAATCTGTGTCACTAAGTTTAGATGAATTTTTATTCTTTTATCTCACTATTATGTTTAAAGATAGAAGGTAACATAGACTCAGAAATTGCTATTAAGTGATAAGGTCATGTTTTTTTGTACCAGTTTGACTCCTATTAGTGGTAGGGGAGCTATGATTAGCATCAATTTGATCACATGTAAAGTTTTAGAGGTATGAAGAGGTTTAATTTCTCATGCTTTTGAAAAACCCAAAGGAGGCAAGGATCGTCAACAGATTTATGAAGCCAAACATTTCACATTTTAATTCTTTGTACATGTATAGAAGCTTCTACAGAAAGTTTTAGGAGAGAATCTGTCAAGTCCTTAGTACTGGGGTCCATCAAACAGATGCACTTTTGGATGCATGTTACATTTGTAAGACCTACTATCCTGCTTCTAAGGCCTATAAAATTAGCATTTTAGTGCCATATATGCAATCAGGAACTGTTCATGTTCAGGAGAGAAAATGTAATAACATAGGAAATCTTCAAATGATGATCAGTGTTAATAGAGTTTAGACAGAGCCTTGCTCATGTTTAGGTAGAGTCTTTGCTCTCCACTATGAGGTATATTGACTAACAAATGAACCATCATGGTGTGTTTATTGGTTTCAGAAATAGTGCAGGGCTGTATTCTTCTGATTGTAGTATAACCCTTCCAAGTTGCTGAGCTATTTGGCTTAAAGAAAAGCACAGCCCTGGTCAGCCCAAGTCCTACCTTTCCTTCCTATAAAACCCTATCAGACCTCATATGTTCTTATTACCATTACATTTTAAGATTCATTCTTTTATGTGTATGAATGTTTGCCTGAATCTATCTATATGCACTGTGTGTGTACAGTGCCCAGAGAGGCCAGAAGAGGGTGTTTGATCTCCTGCAGCTGAGGTTACAGATGTGTTATAAGCCACTATGTAGGTGCTGGTACCTGACCTTGGATCCTTTAGAAGAGTGGCAAGTACTTTGAACTGCTGTGCAGTCTCTCCAACCCTGACATAATAATTTTTTTAAAGAAAAACATTCCTTATAAATTATTAGTCCTGCTAATTAGAACAAATACCATTTCAAGTTTATCTCTATTTTAGTGGGTGACAATATTTTGAGTGAATTATGCATAAATGATTCAGCAAGTTGCTAATTTAAGGAAATAAGAGCTAAGTTATTTCAGGTATGTAGAAACATATCACTTTAAAATAAACTGGCACTCAAAGTTATGATTACTTTCATTATTATCACAATTTATTAGTACTTAATACAATTTTCTTATTTTTTCTTTTGTCAAGAATAGAAAAATGAAGCTTAGAAAACCTGAAGAACTTCTTCAACTTTAGATGGCAAGAAATTGTTAAGGCAGGATTCAAATTCAGTTGTACCAAGAGCTGCCGATTTTCATGTTTTAGACCCTAAAAAAAAAGGACTTTTTTTGACAACAAAAATTATCTTCTCCCCTGGCCTTTTCTGTTCTTTCCCTGGGACCTGAAGTGTTAATCACTATTGGCTTTATATTTTCTATTTCTCTTCAGGTATCAGTCAAAGGTATTCTTTCCTTCCCCCATCTAACAGTTATACAAATAAAACAACTGTTGCAGTTTTGGTGTCTTTTATATAGGCTCACTGGAGAGGTACCCTGATTACCACACACAATGACCAATTTCAGTTGGAAAAAGCCAGATAGGCCATTCCACCAACTCTCTAGTGACAGTTAGGCATACCTCTTCAGAGGGGCTGAAGATGAGGACAGGTGATGGAAAGTTGGCCAGGCAGTTTAAAGTCACAAAGAAAAGTAATCAGTTTCATTTTGGATGAAAGCCAAAAACGTCATTGGACCTCTTGGCAGCTGAATTTGTGCCATAGGGAAGTGATACTGGACTTGTTGGGAGCTATTATCTTCCAGCTGATTCCTAAATGAAGTCAGGATCCCTCTGCAGAAGGGATGATGTTAGACAAGCAATAAAGATCTATTGGGAAAAACTCCTGGTCAAGAGAATAGAGTTCCTGACCTTGGTGGAGACCTAACATTCCAATTGGCTGGAAATAATAATCTGGTTATGGATGAGCTCTAGGAAGATTGGCTCACCTTAAACCACACTAAAGAGTTGGGGTGAATAATTAGTCCATTAAAATGATAATGAATATTTCTTCCCAGAATTTCCACTCCTAAGGAAGCAGCATTTTAGTTCTTAGCCATGCAGTTTTTAAGTCAGTCCACTTTTCTGAATTATTCAGGAAGATGAATAATTCTTCTTTCCACCTCTTTTCTAAGCACATTTCCCTTGCACTGTGGGTTTCCACAACATTTGTCCTTCCTCACTCTTTTTCTAAAGTATCCCTCCTCACCATGTGCCTGTTCATCCACCATGTGTACGAACTCCATGCCAGTTCAAACATCATGTCCTTTTCCCTTTAATCCTTCATTCTATTTCTCTGGGTAATTGCTAAGATCATATATCTTGCCTGTCCTGGAATTTTTTCTTTTAAACTCAGATAAAATTGTCCTCAAGCTTAAAAAATTAAAATAAAACACCAATATAATTTGTTAATATATATGAGAGTGTATTCTAATTATAAATTTGCATATAAAATGATCATGCTTCACATTCAAGATAATGCATTAATATGTTATTAGTATTGACATGAAATTGCTCACCATATTTGCCCTAAAGGCTTTCTCTGAAGGATAGAGTTAATTGTCTTATTTCTGTTTCAGTTAGCTATTGACTATTATCAGCTAGCAGCAATGGGACATTCAATGAGTAGAGTAGAAATTTGAAATGGGATATGCTTGTCTGATGGCTCTATTCCTCCCTCGATGATGAACTTTATTAAGTTATTCAACCTACGTGCCCTAATGTTTTCACCAGTAAGATAGAAATCCATGTAATTTCCCTGCTGGGCAATGAAATTCAAACTACAGCACAAAGTAAAATAAAATAAATAATGCTTAGAGTCCTCATGGGGAGCAATTTTTTAGGCAAGACACATAATTTAGCAAAATTAATTTGTTTATAAGAAAGAAGTATACAAGTAGCACTGTGTTAGTAAACTGGCTTCCCGGAAAGAGGAGAAAAGCTTGCTTAGTAGTGTTTGCTGATTCTGTTGAGGTAAACACTCCCTAGTATCCAATTTCAATCTATCAGCCATCCCCATTGAGCACCCGTATCTTGGTCATCTTTCCTTCTCATCGAATAAAAGCTCATTTCAGCACCCAATGGGTGTTCAATGGAGCATCTTCCTTTCTAGTAACTTTCATGATCAAAAAGATTGAAGAAACAAGTGTAAATTACCTACTAGAATTATACATCTGCAGGATAAATTTCCTATAAACTTAAGTGCCTTTTTAGTTCATATTTTGAAGGTGATACTTATTCTGTTAAATAGATTTATAAACTGTGCAGGACTTGAAAATATTGTATTAGGATGTTTTATAGAAGCACAGTTTGATACACAATATCACATTCCTATTGTAACTTAGGAATCACACGATGAATAGAGTAGAACAGAATACCAATGTGTTTTTAAAAGTCCCAGGAGCAATAATAATATACATGCTGTGATCAATACATGACTAAAACACTCAATCTATGGGGCATTAATTTTCCAGTTGCATTCATGGTCTTCTCTTGAGGCTAAATAAAATCAACATTCTTTCAAACCATCTTATTAAACATTTCATTTATCTTTTGCCATCTAAGTCTTGTGTTTTTCATTTTTTTCCTTTTTAATATCCTTTTCAAATCCATTATAACACCATTCTTACTTTATATTTCCCTCCACCTTTTATTCAGACATTTGATGTCAGCTTTACTATTTTATATTAAATCTTCACTATTTTTTCTTTCAAGTCATCTTTCTTCTGTAAATGCAATTTTAGGCAACAGAGGCAGTTTCTGATTTTGTGTGTGGATCCTCAGCAGTCCCAGAGCAGATATTAACATTTCAGATTTATGAATACTAACAAATAAATAGAGCCAGGCAAGTACCATCCTAACTGCATAGAAGTATATGTCTACCATGCCAAAATTGTTCTACATGTTATGTTTTGATTATTTCTGTACTATAAAGCATTTATTATGATGATTTCTTTCAATATAGATTATTTTGGTGTTTTTTAAAATGCTTACAATTTTATTACCTTCTTATTTGTGTGTATATTTATTTATAATATTGTCAGAATACATTGTGGCAAGACTCCATCATCTTGTTCAATTAGGTGGATATCAGAGATCGAATTGAAGTCACCAGGTTTATCAGCAGGTCCTTTTACAATTTGAGCAACATTGTTGACTCAGTCTGTTTTTCAGTTTTACTTGTAATCATCCACTTTGTGTATGGAATTCCACAGTGAATATTATCATTGACTTTTGACATTTTTCTCATAATCAATAAAACATCATTTAATGACCATAGAACACTGTGGGTAGATTCTGTGAATGTAATTTTGTGTTATTTTGGTTTTCAGGTTGTGGTATTTTTGAATAGTACTGTTATCAGCATTTTGATGCAAATATTGTCTAATATATATTCATATGCTTTAAAGGTATGTTTACTAGCATGGGGACTATTGCTAGATCCCAAGTTAGGTATATATACAATACTATGAGAAACAACCAGACATTTTTTAAGGTGACATAACATTTTCATATTTATTGACTACATATGAGAGTTCAAATTACTTCATCTATGTCCACATCATGGTTAACACTTCTTGCTTTCTTGATTTAACCATTTCAATGAACATACTATTGCATGTTACTTCAGTTTTAAATGCCTATTGATGAAATCCAAATGGCCAGGCCCATTTTAGTGTAATTTTTAAATTCCCATATGTTGTATTCTGTGAAGTCAATGATGTTTTATTCTCTCTATTGTTTTGGACTTGGTGTAGGAGGGTCTTCTATTTGTGTATTGCCCTCATTGGTTAAATAAAGAAAACTGCCATGGCCTTTTGATAGGGCAGCCCTTAGGTGGGCGGAGTAGATAGAACAGAATGCTGTGAGAGAGAAGGCAGTGGAGCAGATGCCATGCTTCTCCAGCACAAGATGGACACTGGTTAGACTCATGCCGGTAAGCCACAACTCAAGTGGCGATACACATTAATGGAGATGGGCTAAAATAATATGTGAGAGTTAGCCAATAAGAGGCTGGAGATAATGGGCCAGGCAGTATTTCAATGAATACAGTTTCCGTGTAATTATTTTGGGTATAAGCTAGCCGGGAGCCGGGTGGCTACTGGGACCAAAAAAGGCCCGCGTGCCCTATTACTACATGGACTGCTCACTTTGACTATTGGTGATTTGTCAGCATTTCTTATGTGATCTAGGTGCTTATTTTCAATCAGAGACATGGATTGAAAACACATTCTCATATTCTTTCCTCTGCTCCCATCTTGCCTTACAGTCTCTTGTAACAGTGTAGGCCTTTCTACCCTTTATGAAATCTAAAGTGTTACATAGATGGTGATACACACCCACACCCTCACACAATTATATATATAATGTATTATGCATTTATGTATGTATGTATGTGGTAGATAGATAAAAAGAAAGGTGCATGCTTAAATAGATACAGAGAAAGACAATGACTAAATAGAGAGACAATGAGAGAAAGAGAGCTCTCATTTTCTTAGGAAGTGTATACATACATATGTATTTGTCCTTTGAGACTTCTTTGGAGGAGAGGGTAAAATGGAAATAGAATTATAAATAAAAGATTGTTGAGGAGTCGTTTTGATTTTAAAAAGGGAAATTTGCTAAGATAATAACCAGGGCATCTCAGAGCAGAAGCATTCTAGTAATGGACTTCATGCAGAGAAGACATGCATGCAAATCCTATTTCAGTTTGCACTCAATGCCTCTACTGCTCTCATCAGTCTGCAGGCTTAAAGGGTGCTCTAAGAAGTTCAAGAATAGCAAGCTCTTTGTACCATGGGACTCTGTGCTTCGCATTAGAAAAGAAGAACTCCCATGTTGCAATCACTCTCACTTCTGGGAGGGAAAATCCTACTGCAAGTGAGGAGGACACAGTGCAGCCCTTTAGTTCTATAACTGAGTCTGGGCTGCAATTGATACTGATCAGCTTCTTTCATAGCCTTTATAGAGTATCTTGCTCTAAACTCTCACTATTTCTGCTTTCTTGGATTACATAGTGGTGTTAACCCAAACCACCCTTTCCAGGGAAAAATAGGTTTTCTGCTTGTATTCATGCTCAGATGTAGACTCTTCTTTTGGACTATCAGATGATTATGAGTTCAAATTTCCAGGAGTAAACTATATTTCTATCTGCATGAGACTCTTGTTAGGATCTCTCTCCAGTGTTTGTGAAATCCAAAGTCGAATATGACTGCTGCACTATGAAACTATTCATTGAAGTCATGTTCATAATGAACCACGCACAAGTTCACTTTTTACTTTTGCTCTATTATTGGTTCTCATACAAAATTATCCCTTGGATGGTGGAGAATGTATCTAGAATAGCTGTGAGGTGATGAGAGCCTCTTGCTCATGTCAGTGAAGCTACTTGTGTACTGTGGTGGCTTGAATGACAACATCTCCTTAAGGCTCATGCTTGAATACTTGGTCCCTTGTTGGTGGAACCATTTTAGAAGACTTAGGAGGTGTGGCCTTGTTGAAGATGTATGTCACCAGGGGCTAGCATTGAGGTTTCAAAAGACTTGGGCCATATCCATTGTGCTTTTCTCTTTGACTTATGGTTCTAGATCAAGGTGTGAGCTCTCAGCTTTTCATTCACTCTGTCATCATGGACTCTCACCCTCTTAAGTCAAAAGCAAAATTAATACTTTCTTTAATAAGTTGGCTTTGCCATGATGCTTTATCATGATATTCAAAAGTAACAAAGACATATCCTCTGTCTATTTGCCGACTTGGGGACAATATTCATCTGATTACTGTTGACCCCTGAGTACATACTGTACTTTGAATTCATGATAACTGCAAGACACACCTTGCACTGCATGGTTCTGAAAGAATTATCACTTAGAACTGTACTGTGATCTTGTTTTTTCTGTGAGGACTCAGTATAGTGGTATGTTATTTGGTTTTAATAAATAAAACTTGCTTGAAGGTCAGTGCAAAGCAGACAAACTAGTCATCCATACAGGCCAGGCAGTGGTTGCACACACCTTTAATCCTAGCAGCCACACTAGTTATTCATAGATTGGGCTGTGGTGAATACCTTTAGTACCAACACTAGAAAGGAATATAAGGCAGGATGAGACAGTAACTCATTCTTTTTCAGTCTGAAGATTTCAAAGAGGTAAGAGCTCTCTAGTGACTTTGATGCTTTTACTTTTCTGATTTTCAGGTTGAATCCCAGTACCTGTTTTGGGGATTTTATAACCTTAATTTTATATATTTGGTCCACAATTTTGGGTACAATTTCACAAAAAATCCACATGCTTGTAGCTTTTTAACCACCAGCAAAAGCCAGAGCCACAAGTGGGGCTCCCATCTCATCCATCAAGGCTTTCTTTCCTTTTTTCCTAAGCCTCTGAATGAGTTTGGGATTTTCCTCTTGTAACCTCTCTCAAACAACCTCCAGTTGCCATCCAAACTCCAGCAGCACCTGGGCTGAAAAGGCCACAGAACCCATTGGCCCTAGACTGGTGGGTTCTGCCTTTAGACAGCCTCCACCACAAATGCTTTTTCCAAATCCATGTGCATTTTTCATCCCTCCCTCCCTCCCTCCCTCCCTCTCTCTCTCTCTCTCTCTCGCTCGCTTCTTCCCTCCCTCTCTCAATCATGAGTTGTGGGCTCTCCCTGAACTCCCTTCTCGGGCTGCTGCCAAACTAGATAGCTGCCTTGAAATCCAACCAGGCTTTTACTGTTCTATGCAGTAGCAATAAGCGTTTCATATTTATCAACATTCTTGGTATATTTGGTAAGATAATTGCTAATTCTTTAAGAGAGGAATCGGTTAAGAGAAAGGTTTCCCACACACTAAATAGTGGGAAAAACAATCATAATGAAGGGACTTGGGTCTCTGTTTAATAATTTGGTAGACAGCTTAAAAATGGAATGATTAAATGAGAGGATATCTAATTTAGATGGGATTTATGTAATGTAATTGCAAACTGTTGTAATAAGGCTGTTTGTTGGCTCCCAGGTGCTCAGCCCCAAAATATTCACACAGAAACTGTATTAATTAAATCACTGCTTCACCTATTAGCTTCTTATTGACTAACTTTTACATATTAATTTAGCCCATCTCCATTAATCTGTGTATCACCACATGGCTGTGGCTTACCAGGTAAAGTTTCCAGGATCTGTCTCTGGCAGCAGCTCCATGGCTTCTCCCTGACTCCATCCAATTTCTCCCAGCAAACGGCCTAGCTTTACCCACCTAGTTCTGTTCTGCCCTGCCATAGGCTCATAGCAGTTCTTTATTAACCAATGATATTCACAACATACAGAGGGGAATCCCACATCAACTCCACTTTTATCTTTAAATAAAAAGGAAGATTGATTTAACTTTAACAGAGAAAAACTACATATAACAAAACAGGTATATAACTTACAATATTTACATCTACTTTATTTTTTTATCATAACTAAGGAAAACTATAAATTCTTCAACTCCATCAAAAACTTTCAAAACTCTAGAATTGACAGAGACATCTCACTGCCTGGACAGTGACCTAAAGTTCTTCTATAACATTTGAGTATCCATCTCCAGCCTACAGAAACCATAGTATCCAACAAACTTTTCCATGAAGGAGGAAATTTTAAAGACAGTTGCACCTATATTTGAAGTTTGTCAATCACTTTCCTACAGAATATCTAGCAGAATCTTTCATGAATTAGGATTCCTGAAGGACCATCTCACTTTTAGGCAAGTTCAGCAGTCATTTCTCTGTGCGTCCAGCATATCCATGTCATTAAGCAGTCCAGGCAAGAGCATTTTCTTGCCCAAATGGCTAATAAACTCCATAATGAGCCACTTAGATTCCCATCTTCCTCTTGAAGTAGATTGGTGCTGCCAGGAGAAGATGTGTCTCACCGTCATGAAAAGTCCTAAGTTCTTTAATATTTTAAATGCCATATTCTGTATTCTTTGAAAGGTTTGAATAATGCCTATCCATCTGAAATACATCTCTGTACATCTAGAAAATCTAACTAACATGACTACAAACTCTACTATTATAAATAATTATCTATTAACCTATATTTCTTAATTATACATTTAATCAAGAGCAGATATATATACATATATGTATATAAATACAGTATAAGAAAATTGAACTTAAATTTGTCTATAGTCTTCTTCTCTCTCCCAAGCCTACATACATTTATCCAACACTGTGACCCATTTAGAGGTCTTTTTTATCTGAATCTATCTTTATTGTGTATCTGTAATTATTTTCTGACCATGACTGCATCTTAAAATGCTAAGCACTTCTTAAAAACTTAAGCTGTGGCATTACTAGGGTATATATAGCACGCTCTGCTTGCTCCGCCAAGTCTAGCATGGTAGAGCTGTTTGCTGCCTCTCTGAGAGCCATGCTCATAGCCCCATTTTTAGACACACAACCAGTCTATGTCTCCATTAAACACGTTGTAGCAATCCATTCACAAACTCCATTTAAATGCTTCATAGCTGGACCTCCTTAGAAAGAATTCTTGTTGGCAGCCTCGCCAAGAAAGCTGACATTTCAAAACTACAGCATTTTTTTCTGATACTGTGAAATCAGGACAACATCTCTTAAAGGAGCCATGCCTCTACTTGCTTCTGGCACACAGAACCCACCTAAGAAAATGCCGCTACCAAATCATGCTTACATCTGTTCTTTTGTGTCTAGCATTCCTTTTTAAGCTTTCCCAGGTTTTACATGGATTTAGTCCAACATGTTGGTATGCCAATTTGTTGTAATAAGGCTGCTTATTGGTTCCTGGCTGCTCAGCCCTGAAATAATCACACAAAAGCTTGTATTAATTAAATCACTGCTTGTCCCATTAGCTCTAGTTTCTTATTGGCTAACTCTTACATATTAATTTAACCAATCTCCATTAATCTGTGTATCACCACATGGCTGTGGCTTACCATGTAATGTTCCCAGAATCTGTCTCCAGTGGCAGCTCCATGACTTCTCCATGATGCTGCCCTCTTCCTCCCATCATACAGCCTAGCTTTGTTCTGTCCTGCCATAGGGTTAAAACAGTTCTTTATTAGCCAATGTTATTCACAGCATACAGAGGGTAATCCACATCAGTAAACATTATCATCTTTATCATTTTTGTCTTATCACTAAAAATGCTGATTAATCTAAATGCTAAGATATGGGTCTTAGGAAATAAACTAGTAAAACAGATTGTAGAGGTATTCAAATTCAAGCAGAGGAATTTAAAGGAATACCAATTTCAGCATTGCACTATAAGAACAGAAAGGTACAGTCTAGGGTGTTCAGAAAATCAAACTTATTATATCCAGTCACCTTACAGGAATTGCCAAATGGCACAGGCTCTGTTACAGCTAACATCCTGTGCCAATGTTAGATTTAAGGAAATTCAAGAAATCAATAGTCTTATATTGCATGCATTCACCATTTGTGAAGCAAATGTTAAACTCATGTTCAGTTTGCAATAGAATTATCCCTAACTACTGGAAAGATTTGATTAATGGTATTTTAGAAACTGGTCCACAATCACAATGAAGTACCTGGTTCAGAGAAGAAGTTAAGATTATTGAACAATGGAGTAAAGATAGAGGTAGGAAAATCTACCAAGATCAAATTATTGGAAAAGTAGACAATGTTACTATAGAAAGGCATTCTGTATATGATGACCACACCCTGGATTTATGCTGTGCAGCAGCTTTGAGTGTGGGGGACAGAATTGGAGAAATAGAAAAGAAAATTGAGTTGTTTACTAAAGTTATACAGGCCATAAAAGAAGCCTCTGCAGATTTCTTACAAAGATTGACTTCAGCAGTGAATAGAAAGATACTGAAATTAGAAGAAAGACAGATAATAATTGGCTCTCTGACTTTTAAGAAAACAGCCTGGTATTGGCATAAGAACAGACAGGAGAACCAATGGAACTGAATTGAAGACCCAGATATTAATCTATACACCCTCGAACACCCAATTTTTGACAAAGAAGCAAAAAATATGAAATGGAAAAAAGAAATCATATTTAACAAATGGTGCTGGCATAACTGGATATCAACATGTAGAAGAAAGAAAATAGATCCATATCTATCACCATGCACAAAATTCAAGTCCAAATGGATCAAAGACCTCAACATAAAGCCAGCCACACTGAACCTTATAGAAGAGAAAGTGGGAAGTATACTTGAATGTATTGGCACAGGAGACCATTTCCTAAATATAACCCCAGCAGCACAGACACTGAGAGATACAATTAATGAATGGGACCTCCTGAAACTGAAAAGCTTCTGTAAAGCAAAGGACACAGTCAACAAGATAAAACAACAGCCTACAGAATGGGAAAAGATCTTCACTAGCCCCAAATCAGACAGAGGTCTAATCTCCAAAATATAAAAAGAACTCAAGAAATTGGTCATTGAAAGAATAAATAATCCAACAAAAAATGGAGTATAGACCTAAACAGAGAACTCCCAACAGAGGAATCTAAAATGACTGAAAGACACTTAAGGAAATATTCAACATCCTTAGTCATCGGAGAAATGCAAATCAAGAATGTCAGTTTTCTATGTGAAAGAATAACTGAGCCATCAAAGGCAAGGTCAGCACTTTTGGAGTAATGGATCTGAGATATAATTAATATTGATTCTTGCTCATCTTCTCCCACCTTCTGCTCTTCGACTGGACCTTGGGAGCTCAGTCCATTGCTCTGATGTGAATGTGGGTCTCTGTCTCTATCTCCATCCATCGGACGAAATTTCTATGGTGATGATCATGTTCAACTTCCTCAGTGATCAGGGAAATGCAAATCAAAACAACTTTGAGATACCATCTTACACCTGTCAGAATGGATAAAATAAAAAAAAAAAAAAACAATGATAGCCTATGCTGGAGAGGATGTGGAGTAAGGGGAACACTCACCCATTGCTGGTGGGAATGCAAACTTGTGCAACTACTTTGGCAATCAGTGTGGTGGTGTCTCAGGAAATTGGGAATCAACCTACCTCAGGATCCAGCAATACCACTCTTGGGAATATACCCAAGAGATGCCCAATCATACTACAAAGGCATTTGTTCAACTATGTTCATAGCAGCATTATTTGTAATAGCCAGAACCTGGAAACAACCTAGGTGCCCCTCAATGGAAGAATGGATCAAGAAAGTGTGGAATATATACACATTAGAATACTACTCAGCAGTAAAAAACAATGACATCCTTAAATTTGCATGCAAATGGATGGAAATAGAAAACACTATCCTTAGTGAGATATCCCAAACCCAAAAAGATGATTATGGTATGTACTCACTCATTAGTGGACTCTAGCCATAAACAAAGGACATTAAGCTTATAGCTCACAAGCTTAGAGAAGCCAAATAGCAAGGTGAACCCAAAGAAAAACATATATAGATCCTCCTGGAAATTGGAAGCAAACAAACAAGATTGCCAGGGAAAAGGTGGAGGCACGGGAATGGGAATAGGGGTGTAGGTAAGGGTAGGGAGGGTTGGGTGAAAGGGAGAGAGGGAGGGAGAAGGGATGGACTGGGGAGAGCTTGGGGGAGTGGGAGGGTGGAGATGAAGGAAGGGTGGATATTGGAGAAGGGAATAAGATATCTATATTAAGGGAGTCATTTTAGGATTGGCAAGAGTCTTGGCTCTAGAGGTGATCACAGGTGTCCACGGGGATGTCCCCAACTAGATACTTGGGCAGCAGAGGAGAAGGTGTCTGATCTAGCCTTGTCATATAGTCACATTGATGAATATCTTGATCATCACTGTAGTAACTACTAATTTTAAATGTTTACATTGGATTGAACTTCTGTATACTGTGTACAAATTTTGCATGTTAACACAAATTTGAGGTTAATTTTGTTGAGACATACATTTCTAATCTTGTTTAAGGTATTGTTCCTATACAGCTCGTTTAACAATATAATGCAGATTTCTAGTCTTTGAAAGCTACTATTACCATCTGATTAGGATTAAAAGGAAACACGGGTTAATAATTAGTCACCTTTTACAATTGAACATGTAGTCATATTATGTATGTTTTCAAGGCCAAACAAAGACATATTTTAAATACCCAGGTCATTTTCAAATACTTTAGAGATATACTGATATAGTATTTAAGATATTTTAATAACATCAGCTCCTTTTGTCTTTTTCTTATAAAAAGAAATAAGATATTTATATTAAGGGAGTCATTTTAGGATTGTCTTTTTATAAAAAGAAAAAGACATGTCAACTCCTGGCAGTACCAATCTATTTTAAAGAAGATGAAAGGCATTGAAGAAACTCCACATGGATTTTGCTTTCTTTGGGGAAAATATAAGCCACCAGACAAGAAAGTGTCTCAACTGCTAACAATATGCTGTCATAATTGGACAACCAGGACACAAAAAATTAACTGCCAAACCTTGCACAAACAAGGAGGGTAAGTCCTTCAAAAATCCTGCTTCATAGAAAAGTCCATCATATATTCTAAGCCTATAGGATGAAGATGAATGCCCCAACTTTAAGGAGGTATTTTGACTGACTCTCCAGGCAGCCAACTGTTTTTGTAATTTCTCACATTTTTGGAACTTGTTTGCTCACATTTTCTGTTTTCTCAGTTATTATTATTTCCTTCTTGATTCTCTTAGGAAGCTGAAGAGTAGATAATTATAGTTTTAGTTTACCTTGTTTACCAAATGCTGAAAGCAATTTGTGATAGAAAGTAAATTAGGTACAAGTCGTTGGACTCACACAGATAGGATTGGTAATACAATATCTTCTCTCAGTTTTCAAATGCTAATGAACTAGACATTGTTGATGTATTAGTTGCCTATATGTATTGTAGATAGCTCTTGTACTTATTGAATAGAGTTTTTTATATTAGTTATAGCCTTGCTTTTTTACTTTTCACAAAAAAAGTGAAATATAGTGGTTTATTATTTGTGTTTATAAATAAAGCTTGCCTGAAAGTCAGTGCAAAGCAGCCACAGTAGTCATCTATACAGGTCAAGGAGTGTTTGCACACACCTTTAATCCCAGCTCTAAAGAGGAATATGAGGTATGATGGGATAGTAACTCACTCTTTTTCAGTCTGAGGAATTCACCTAATTTAGAACTCTCAAGTAGCTTGGATGCTTTTGCTTTGCTGATCTTATGATTGAACCCCGATATCTGTCTCTGAGATTTTATTAATTGTGCTAAAACCCAGTTTCCTATCAAGTACATTTATCAAAGGATATGCCATCACTCAAAACATACCAAATGGTTTCGCTTTGGACTATTTCTTTAGGAAGTAGAAAGCAATGTGCTTCTCATTTTTGCTTCAGGGCTATATTAGATATTAGCAAGGAACATGGACTATTTGTTCCCATTACAGAATAGCTCATTGATACATTTCATAATGTCATTTAACTCACTCAGAGCAGAAAAGTATTGCAAATATGAAATTTTAAAGATTTTAGTTTTGGTGTTTTTGTGAGTCTAATGATTAAGGACAAAATAGTATATTTCTTCAATATAGGCACTCAATTATTCTTTCCTAAAATTCATGGATGGGAATATATGAAGTATGGACTTAATGTATATTGTTGGCATAATCAAGGCCATGTTAAGGACACCAATGCCTCAAACCCATAGGAATTGCCTGGTAAGGCTTAGAGAATTGGCCAAACCTTCCCCTAGTCTAAGCATGAGTATAACCAGTAGTTGACCTGTAGGTATAATCAGTGTGGAGGGATGACTTTGTAGGAACTATCAAGTGCCGTTTCTTCCAAACCGGTGTCTGAAAACTGTGAATGTTCTGCAATAGGGTCTTCCTAACACTGAAAATACCTAATTCACCTCTTCTTATTTGTAATGTATAATAAAAATATGGCAAATGGCTCACCTCATTCCAGCTTTTCTATATGGGTATCGGTCATGTCCTATTTTGTCCTTAATCATGATACTAATTAATAACACCATTATTAAAATCCTTAAAATTTTGTATTTGAAATGTTTTCAGTATCATTTATGCTTCTTGATTGCAGTGAGTGTCTTAAATGACATTATGTAATATATCAATATTATATGCAATATATCACCTTATTCCATAAAGTGACCAAATGGTCTATGTGTCTTTGCTAATATCTAATATAGCCCTGAAGCAAAAGTGAGAAAAGCCCATTGCTATCTCTTTCCCAAGGAAATATTCTGCTTCGTTCCCTCCCTTTTTCATTGAATTGAAACGAATGTATTTTCTCTCCATAACCAAATGCTGTATACCTGTCAATCCGTTATGTCAATCAGTATAACATGGCAGTTATATGTGAGGCTATTCTTTTAGTGATTTTTTAAAAATGTTTTTTATCTTTA
Organism: Ondatra zibethicus; assembly: GCA_004026605.1. Taxonomy (NCBI): domain Eukaryota; kingdom Metazoa; phylum Chordata; class Mammalia; order Rodentia; family Cricetidae; genus Ondatra; species Ondatra zibethicus. The sequence goes on from PVIU01005167.1 coordinate 57,020, forward strand.
CTATGAGGGTCAAAATTAAAATAATAAATGGTCAGCTTACTCTAGTTTCTCTATATATCTGTCAGTGGCCTTAATTTCCACATTGTCATCTCCTTGTTACTACATAACATAAGCTACAATAATATTTTAGTTTACTTATTTTCCAACAAGGAAGAAAAGTAGCTGCATAGACTCATTGACATATATCTTAATTTATATGCTAAGGACTCAATGAGTAATGGCCCATTGGGAAATGATAAATAAGAAACAGCATCCTTTGGATCAATATTAAACTGAATTTAGTGATGACTACAATTATTTTTAAGATCCATAAGTGGATTACTTTAACAGAAGGATTTTTATGATGGTTTTGGTCTGTGTAGGTATGTCCTTTCAGACAGCTATTGTTGGCCCTGAAATATTTGACTATTTCTCTCTATCTGACATTCAACTGTCTAAGTAGATACTCACACAGTTTCTTGGGAAAATAACTTAAACTTACTGCAATGCATACTTGTTATGATGTTTTATAATTCTTCTAGGCAAGTTGCCAGTTCTGTAGTCAGTAAGTGAAAGATCCATGAATATCACAATTACTTATGAACATTTCTACTGTGGTAAATTCTTTCAACCTTGTTATCATCTGTTCTTTATCTTTGTGGGAAAATGCCTTCATGTATATCTTACAAAATATGTATTATCTATCTCTCTGTCTGTCTGTTTATCATATATATGAATATATATTCTGTCATTTATCTATCAGCTACATAATCTATCCTCTAATAATATTCTAACGCAACCCATCCCTCTGATACTAGAGATAACATATTGTACTAACTAGGATATTCAGAGAAAAGACTGTTCATTAAGTGAGTCTCACAGCAAGTGTAAGTGCATTTATACCTGTATTATTATTTTACTAAATGGCTCATTTGAGTCTTTTCTCAGGAAAAAAGAAAAGAATATATACACATCTATCACACTAAGTAGGTAAAAGTGGAAGATGGTTATTTTATTGCAATTTCACTGTAAACCAAAATGAAATTTATATTTCCAAATAGACATCATTTCCTAAAATTTTATTTTATTAACTTTTCAAAATGCTTTTGAGAGAGAAATTCTTGAGGGCTTTCAGAGGACATGCCCTTTATATATTCATAAAGGAAGATTTAGTTACCCATAAATTTTACAACATGATTTTATGTTCCTTATTTGTTTCTCTTGTAGTATCCTTTCCTTCTCACCTTTATTTCTTCTCTTTTCCTGTGTTTCTCTTCATTACTCACTGCCTCTCTGATCCTTTGCCTACCCTTCCTTCTTCATTCACTCTCTTTCCCTCAGCTTGTCTGGGTTCAGTTCAAAGCACACACACACATTAATTACATGCCAGTAATTTCCCAAAAATATCTCCTGTTTTATAATCAATGATATTTGTTCAATGTCAATAATGTACATTTTCTTTTTGTATGTTTACTTTTCTCTGCATATTATCTCAAGGTAAAATTGATTTGTTCAATATTTTAAACATAAATATTTTTATGATGTTTGTATTATGAAGGAACCATTTTAAAATGATTTTAATTTTACTAGGTCTGTACTTAAATTCTTTCCTCAAAAATGTTCTGATCATATAGTTCTTTCATTCTCATTTGAGAAGAAAATATTTTTATGATAACACAATAGGTTTTGTGTTTTCTAAAATTTCTTTCTCTTTAAAATTCTTGTATTATATGGAATTTTAGTACTTTTTATTGTTTGAGAACTTCCCAAATATAAATAATGTCCTTTGATAAAGCTCACACACCATCCCCTTCTTTTTGCTTCCTGCATTATATTCCCCGGCTTTTAGTGAGTACCTTATAACAAAGTTATACATACTAATGTGACGATGTGACTTTTCAACACATTGTATAATACTCCTCTAAAACTAAGTGTACATGTCAAGCTTGCTTTCATTATGGTGACATTTGACAGTAAATTCATACCCATAGGTGAGCCTTTCCTCACACCACATGCTTCTCACCTCATTCTTTAGTATCTATTGTTCTAGTCTCTAATTTTATATTAACATTTTTGGCTTCCATATATAAGCTCTTCATGATTTATTTATTTTTGTGGTCTGGGGCTTCTTTTCACTTAGCATAACGATCTTTGATTACATCTATGTTGTCACAAGTAATAAAGGCTCATCCCTTTTAGAGCTGACAAGTATTCCATTGTGCAGATGGGCTCCTTCTTCAGAATTAATTTGTATACTGCTGGGCATTTGTTACTGTTTCTTAGGAACTGTGAACAGTGTATCAGTGCTCCTGTAGATATGGGTGTGTCTCTTTAGATGTCTTATTTGTTTGAACATGCACCCAACATTCAAATTTCTAGACTGTATAGTAATTGTACTTATAAATTTTTGGGGAATCTTTGTAGTACTTAATTAGGTTTCTGCCAAGACTATGCAACAGTCCCCTTTCACTGCATTCTATGCAACAGTCTCCTTTCACTGCATTCTATGCAACAGTCCCCTTTCACTGCATTCTATGCAACAGTCCCCTTTCACTGTATTCTACACAACAGTCCCCTTTCACTGCATTCTATGCAACAGTCTCCTTTCACTGCATTCTATGCAACAGTCCCCTTTCACTGCATTCTATGCAACAGTCCCCTTTCACTGTATTCTACACAACAGTCCCCTTTCACTGCATTCTATGCAACAGTCCCTTGTCACTGCATTCTATGCAACTGTCCCCTTTCACTGCATTCTATGCAACAGTCCCTTTCACTGCATTCTTTCCAACTCCTGTTGTGATTGCTTTTTTGAGACATCCATATTCTTCCTTCCTTTCTTTTTTCACTGAAAATAGGTTCTCCTCTTCCATACTACATCGCAAATGCAATCACCCCTTCCACTCATCCAAGGTACCGCCCACACCCTCTTTTCTCCACAGCCACTCCCACTCCAATTTCTCATCAAAAGAGAGCAGACAGCCACAAGATGACAGGAAAACAGGATGGCCCTAACAAGATATAGTAAGAAAAGGCAAAAGCCCTCATATTGATGCTGGACAAGGCAACCTAATAGGAGGAACAGAGTCTCAAGAGCAGGCAGAAGGCCAGAGATACACTGGTTCCCACCATTAGAAGTCCCTCAAAACACCAAGATAATAGGCATAATATAAATGCAAAGGACTTGGTGCAGACCCATACAAGCCCCATGCTTGTGATTTCAATCTCTGTAGCCCTGTGAGTCCTGCTCAGTTAATACCAAGGACCATATTCTCCGGGAGTCCTCCATCCCTTCTAACTCCTACAGTCTTTACTTCCTGTCTTCCATGGGTGTTCCCTGATCTGTAAGGGGAAGAACCCAATGGAAACGTCCATATTAGCCTCTCTCTGCGTATGTCTTACTCTGGGTCTTTGCATTAGTTCCCATCTGCTGCTGGAGAACATCCCTCTTATTGATGATTGAACAACAAACAAATCTAAGAGTATAGCAGACTATATAATAAGGAATTTATTTTTCTATCTATTTGTTTGTTTGTTTATAGACCAGTTGAGTTTGGTTCTACACTAGATCTCTGGGTTATCCACTCTCAGAGTTTTCTGCCATCCAAGCAGTGTTGTGCATGAGCTCACTCTTGTGAAGTGGGTCTCAATTTAATCAGACATTGGTTGGCCACTCCCACAAGGTTCCCACTACCTTTACCCTACCACATCTTGCAGGCAAAACAGATTATCGGTGGATAGTTTTCTGACTGGGTTGGTGTCCAGGTTTCCCTTTCTGTTGCCTGCAGAGTAAATTCTCAAGCCAAAGAGATTAGAATGTAAGGGCTGAAAGCTCCAAGCCTGCACCAGATCGATCTGTCTACATTCAGCAAGCTAAGTGGAAGTTTTCCTCTGCAACGGGGCCCTGCTGTCAGTTTTCAAAGGGTGACCTATCCTAGCATTATTCTTGTTCTTTCGGGGGATAACCATAGTACCTCCTTTGTTAACAGCTCAATATCAAATCTAAGCCAGTCCCACCACTGGAAACCTTGACTGAGTAGAAAAATGTGGCCAGTACAGGCTCTGCATCCTCCATTAGTAGAAGTCTTCAGAAGGCTCACTCTCATAGAGTCCAGGGAGTGTCTACTGCACTAGATTTCAACCCACCCTACAAATGTCCTCTAATACCAGTTGTATCTCCTTTCACTCTGTCTTTTCTATCTCCCCACCATATACCTGATCCCTCCCACTCCAGTCCCAACTTGCTCCAAGTCCACCTGCAGAATCTACACTATTTCTTTTTTCCAGGGAGAACAATTGCCTCCTATAACAATACTCTTTCCCTAACCTTTATTAAGTAAAGTAAATTTATATCATTTTTGTCTTTCTGAGTCTGAGTTACCTCACTCGGAATGATTTTTTTCTCATTGCATCCATTTGCCTGCAAATTTTATGATGTCATTTTTTTTCCAATTGAGTAATACTTCATTGTGGAAATGTACCTGGAGGCATCCATTTTCAACTGGTTGTGGTAATGCTATGACTTTTTAAAAAAACATTTTCTTGATCATTTCTGTTGAATATTTTCATAAAATTTTTTATCTATTTGAATAATGTATCTCTTTTTGAGAAATGACTATGCAGATATCTTGCCTATTTAACATCATAGTATTTTTATATTTTCTATTGAAATTTTTTTATTCCTATTATGTTCTCCATACAATCTTATTATTAAGTATATAGATTTCATGCATGTTAATTTATAGGCTTTCTCTTCACTTTGAGAGTATTTCATTTCTGATACGTAGGTCCTTTAGCAATACTTAATCACATTTATCCTGTTTTTTGTCTTGTGTCCTGTGTTTATGTGATCTCATAATTTTTTCGGCCACTGTGATGTTTTGATACATTTTCTTCATTTCTTCTTCCAGTATTTATATAGTTTCAAATCTTATAGTTAAAAATTCAATACACTTTGATTTGATTTTTAATGCACACAGAAAGGAGCTTAGCAATGTTTGCTATAGATGAGGACACCCAATGTTCCATTATTCAGAAAAGATAACAACAGTTGACCTGAAGCATGATTAATAAGTCTCAGAGACAGATACTGGGGTTCTACCTGAAGACCAGAAAAGCAGAGCAGTCAGTCACTGGCTTTTACCCTGACTTCAGTCTGAAAATAGTTATTCCCTTCCAGGAATCTCAGAATAAGACTGAGAATAAGAGATTACCCCTTCTTTTTTATAATCTTCTCTAGTTTTGGAATTAAGGGATGGACCACTACCACCTGGTTTCTATGGCAAGCTAGTGTAGCTACTGAGGTTAAAGGTGTGTGTCATTGTTGCTACTGGGATTAAAGATGTGTGTCTTTGATGTCTGGTCTCTAACGCTGGCCAGTGTGGTTGTTTTACTATTCTGATCCTTTATTTATTAAAATACCAATGAAATGCCACTACATTGACCTATTAATATGGAAGCAGATAATTTCATGGGGCTTCAATCCTAGACAAATAATTACAGGCAACTAATGAGAGTGGTGGAAAAGGACTTGCCCAGGGAAGGGTCACCAAATTGTTTATCCTACCAAGAGGTTGTACAAGTACAAAAATGTGTGTGTGTGAAATCAACAACTAAATAATAAATGTTTTATTTAAGAGAAAACTAGGGACTGCTACATGGGAAAAGATGGGGAGAAGAATGAAAAGGGAAAAGTTGATTCATCTGTATTCTAATTTTAAAAAATTTCAAGGTTATATTTTCTTAATGAATGTATCCAAAACATTTGTTAAAATTTAACTGGCTTTAAACATATGGGCTTTCCTCTAGGTACTCTGTTCACTTGGTCTCCAGTATGTTTTTATGTCAATACCATGCTGTTTTGCCACTTGAATTTTTGAAATCAAGACACATAATTTTGACATTAAAACTTCATGTAAATGGAATTATTCAATAATATTAATCTTTGTAAATTCAAATTGTCTCAGGATATAATAGATATACTAATTGGATGTGTATATATCTACTTATTTTTCTACCATATGCAAAGTCCTATATATCTACAATCCTATTCTCTGTTTTAACTGTTTTTATTTAAGTTGTGTGGTATTTATATCATGATATCGATTCAGTGGATGTCTTTAAAGCTTATTCTTCCTTTGAAGTGTGGCAGGGTTTTATTCTTTCTAGAAGCTGAGTTATTCCACGGGGGTAATACATAACATCTTTATTCATCCAAAGATGAGCCAAGGAGTTGATGCCATATTTTGGTTAGTTTGAATAATGTACTATCAGCCTGAGAGGCGAGATGTTTCACTCTATGGTGGGGTTGTTAAAGCATGCAATAATTCTGTTTTTAATTTGTGAAAAAAAATGTTCCTTATTTACCCTATGTGCTACAGAAATAATTTACATTCCCACTAATAACCTGCAAATATTTCTTTTTTCTTTGTGTTTTTAAGTCTGATCATTTTAACAATACATGACAAAGGATGAAGAACAGGTACAGAGAACCTTCAGCATAATATGAGTCTCATACTAATGAGAAGAAAAGGAACACTGAGCAGAAAGCAAAAAGAACACACTGCAGTTTCGAGCCAGTACCATTTCAGACAGATGAAATGTTGCACAGTAAAGGTGTGTGATACCACACCTTGAAGTCACAGAGGTCAATCCACCTCTGCCTCCCAAGTGTTGGGATTAAAGGTGCGTACCACCACACCCAACTACTCTCTTTCTTTCTTTTTCACTTTAAGAACTTTAACCTTTAGTCTGTATATATTTTTAACCCAGTGTAAACCATTTAGAGGTTTTCATTGTCTTTGAATCTCTCTTTACTGTATATCTCTCTTTTTCTGACTACACAAGTCTTTAATTTACCAAGCAATATGGGTAGGATTAAAGCCATGGCTTTGACTGCTGGATCCAGCCCATTCCTTAGCTATATGAGATTCCAGCCTCACTGCTGAGGCACCAGCCAGTGCCGTGTTCACTGCCACAACTCTATGGCATTTCAAGGTCCCTTCCAGTAAGCAAGCTGCAGTAGTGTGCTCAGAAACCACAGTCAAATGCTCCATAGTCAGACCACCTGCCTGAAAGAGTCAGAGTTTACCCTGGCAGCATGGCCCAGAAAGCTGGCATTTTAAAACAGTGAGGCTTTTTTCCTTCAATGGCTGAAAACCAAAAAGCATGTAGTCAGGTTTTCATCAACACTATGTAAGTGTTTCATGCAGGGCCTCCTAAAAAAGCTGCAAGGTTTTGCAGCTAAAGCTGAGTGAGGAAACCTCTCTTAAATGACAGCGCTTGCTGGCCTCTAGCAAGCAGAATAGACCAGAGAAATTGCTGCTACCAAGAAAACATGTTTTACTCTATTCTTTCCCAAGCTTTCTCAGACTTTCTGTGGATGCAGTTATCCATGTTGGTTGCCATCAAAGAGAGTAGTTGTGTGGTGGTGGCACATGCCTTTAATCCCAGTTCTTGGGAGGCAGAGACAGGCAGATCTCTGTGAGTTCAAGGACAGCCTGGTCTACAGAGGGAGTTCCAGGACAAAGATACACAGAACCTGTCTCCAAAAGCCAAAAGTTAAAAGTAAAAATAAAAGAAATAGAGGTTAAAATAAAGCCACATAAAGATGGAAATACATAGAGAATCTTGATACTGTATGCTATTGTGCTCTCTTTGAATTGTTTAAATGTTGAGGAAGGGGAAACAGCTGCTAAAAGATATTTGCTTATAAATGCTGCTGAACTAATCCAAAATAGGTATTTTGAAAATACCTTGACTTCAAAATTGAAGTCAAAAGGTATGTTACTTTGGAGAAGAGATTTTTCTTTTGTTTCCACAGGAAATGAGAGACTGTGGATTCATTATGAGTTAAGAAAACTCAGATTTGATCAAGGAAGGCCACCTGAGAAATCTCTGGTAGGAACAGATGACCCAGATGACTGAGTTCTACATCCAGAACAGATTCAAGACTGCTGCCTGAGATGATCAAGCTTCACAGGATACTCCAATCAGGACTTGATCATAATTCAAAAATTTTTTTAGGTCCCCATAAGATTATCAGCACCCCCAACCAGCTGGAAGTAGCCTGGAATACTCCACCCACATTCACAAAAAATGGACTATGGCTATTTTCCTTTGTTTAAAAAAAGGAGGGGGAAGTGGTGTGGGAGAACAATTCTATATCTGTCAATTTTGTTTTAAATAAACTCTGATTGGTTGGTAGCCAGGCAGGAATTATAGGCGGGAAAACCAGGCAGGAAGTAGAGGTGGCTCAATAAAAATAGGAGAATTCTGGGAAGCAGGAAGCTCCCCCACAGTTCTGACCAGACCACCAAAGAAGTAGGATGTGAACTGTCCCTCTGAAAAAGGTACTAAGCCATGTTGCTGACATAGATAAGAATAATGGGTTAATATAAGCTACAAGAGCTAATAAGAAGCCTGAGCTAATGGGCCAATCAGTTTATAACCTAATGTAGACTCTCTGCGTTATTTTCTCTGGGACTAAATGGCTGGGGGACTGGACAGGGCAGAAACCCCGACAAAGCAGGCCCTTCATGTTACAGTACAGCAGAGTTACTCACTGAAGTAGTTCTCTCTCTAGAAGATCTGGTAGCATTAGAAGCCCACTGTACTTAGTCCTTGGCCTGGAACAATGCACATGGATGCAGCATCTTTTGTCTTGGTGCAAATGCAAGTGGATCTACAAGGGGAGTATTTAGGGCTGTTATGCATGAGTAGCAGTTAAGATGAACCAGGAAGTTTATATCCATTTCTTCAATATGTTTATTTTTTTTTTACTAAATGTCTTTATGATTACTCTCTGCTCTTACAGAGAGTTGTTTCTGTTTATTGATGAATAAGATGTAATTGCATGAATATACAACAGTTTATGTATTTTTCTATACATACTCAATCTTGTAATTTCTAATATATAATTATTATGAATGACACATCTGTAAAATATTCTTGCATGAACATTTTTCTGGTCTAATTTTTCAGAATTCGTTTGCAATGACATAACTGCAAATTTTCAGGATCACAAGACTGATGTAGATTAAACTTTATGAGAAGTCATTGTAGTGGTTTCAATGAGGGGTCCACCATAAACCTTGAGCAATTGAACATTTGCTCCCCTGTTGGTGACATTGTTTGGGGAGGCTTAGGAGATATATACATTTTGGAGAAATGTCTCTTGAGGCAATCTTTGAGAATCTAAAGACTCACAGCATTCCCTGGTCCCCCTCCCAACTCCTGGTTCATCTTAGGGCTCAAGATGTGAGTTCTCAGCTCTTTCTGCTGCTTTACTTTGTCACTGTTGTGGCATCAGGAACTCTTACACTCTGGAAGTATAGGCCCCAAGTAAACTCTACCTTCCATAAACTGCTATGGTCATGATGTTTCATTACAGAAATAGAAAAGTAACTAATACAATCATCAAACAGATTTCTGAATGCTTACATTCTATTCACACTATATGAGTGCCAAGTTGTCCTATATACAACTTTTAGATTTTTGCTTTTAATTTTCTTGATTTGACTATTCATGTGAAGTTATACAGTTATCTTAATATGGCTTTACATTTATGTTTTCTAGTGGCTCAAGTTACTGGAAGCATTTATATATATGAATTGGCCATGCTTTTGTAAATTAGTGTTTCAAGTGTTTTGTAAACATTTATTTAGTTTGTTGTAGTCATACTCTAAAATAAGGGTAGTTTCCTACCCATAAATTATAATTTCTACTTTTGGAAACAATAATGTCATGTATGAAATGTGCGGTATAGAATTTAAATGTACCAGAGTTTGTAGAAAGGATGGAACTGTGTCCAAATAGGCTTAAGAGAACAAACTAAGGACTTTGGGTTGGAGGTTCAATGGCATTTAGGGTTGAAGCTACTCAGAGGTTGTTTCTTTTTGAAACATTTTATTTATTACATGTTTTGCCTGAATGTATGTCTGTGTACCAGGTGTGGACTTAGTCACTAAAGTGGTTAGAGGAGAGTGTCAAATACCCTAGATTGGAGTAACAGATGCTGGGAGCTTCCGTGTGGGTGCTGGGAATCAAACCTGATGTATGGAAGAGCCAGTGCTCTTAAAATCTTCAGCGCTGATGGTTTTGCTTAAATGAAGGAACTACTGTGACACCAAATGGAGGAGGACAGAGCTTCCATTCATCTCCCACACATGTATGTGAGCAATGGGGAGTGGGGTCCGCTACACTGGAATATGTTCCAGTTAAGTAAGAAAAGCAGTGAGACTCACACACTAGTTTGCATTTTCCCTGATGACTTGGATGAGATATTCGTATTCCAAGGATAGTCAAATTTTATCAGGTATAACTATAGTGACAATGTTCTTAGTATCAGGTTTGACCAGTCTTTAAAAAATACTTCCCAAGAGACAAGCTTATTTTAAATTTTAATGTGGTGTAAATATGACATTACTTTTTGTTCTGTATCTAGTGAGACTTCTGCCTCTATTATCTTTGCCCTTCTTAATGTCTATAATACTTAGATACTTTTTCTTACTTGTCCTTTCTAACCTTTATTTGTTCTCTCCCTCTGTCTCTCTGTTTCTCTCTCTCTCTGTTTCTCTCTCTCTCTTTCTCTTATTTGGCCATGTAGCTATGTATCTAAAGCTGGCCTTAAATGCCTGATCCTCCTCATCTAATTAACTGCTACTATTCTAGTTATATGTCATTACACCCAGCTTGTTGGTCCTTTCAAAGGAACCCAGGGGTTCATGCATATTGTGCAGGTGCTGTACCAACTAAACTATACACCTGCTACCCTTATACTTTTATCTGTAAAATCTTTGCTATTGAATTTCAGGTCATTCAAATACTGCATTTATTAATATAATTTTTATTGTTATTATCATGAAATGAATAGGGCTTAAAAATTCTTTTGTGGTTCTCATTTTATGTTACAGACAGCTTCCTGTCCTAGACACATTTGATTAATCCCTTCCCTTTATTATCTTGAGATTCTGTGATATCATGTTCTACAAGGCTGCATGTGTATTGACTGACTAGAATTCATGACATTGCTAACTGGTCCACCTTAAAGAAGGTCACTGTGTCATACTTGCGTACCATCTTTATTACCCGAAATGGTCAAATCAGGAAGTGAAAGCTTTTCAGAATATTTAGTTCTGATATGCTCATCTTTTTCTATTTGTACATAAATATGAGATTTAGCTCTCTCCTTTATCGAGAGAGGTTTGGCTAACCTTGACAGAGATTTATATATGTATGAATTAATATTTTGAAAGCATATAATAAAAATATTGTGTTTCCAACTCTTGACGTAGACCTTATGTGTTAATTAGGGTTTCTATTGCTGTGAAGAAACACCATGACCACAGTAATTCTTATAAAGGAAAACATTTAATTCAAGTGGTTTATATTTTCAGAGGTTTAGTCCATTATCATCATGGTGTGACATAATGGCATGCAGGCAGACATGGCGGTGAGGAAATAGTTTAAAGTTGTACAGTAATGTACTTTCTCCAACAAGGCCATGCCTACTCTAACAAGGGTACACCTCCTAATCGTGCTACTCTTTTAGGAGGCCATTTTTTTTCAAACCACCACATTCCACTCCTTGGCATCTAAAGGCTTTTACCCATATCATAATGCAAACATGCATTCAGTTCAACTTCAATAGCCCCCATAGTCGATGAGTTCCAAAATTATTTAAAAGTCTAAAGTTCAAATTTTTCTCTTAGATTCATGCAGCCTCTTCACTGTAATCACCTATAAAATCATCATTCCAACATATAATGGCACATTTCAAAATGTAGGGAGGAGAGCACAATGAAGAAATATTGAGGAAAGCAAGCCTGAAAACCAGCTGGGAAAACTCCAAACTTTGCGTCTCCATGTCTATATCTAAATGCTCTTCAGATATCCAACTTCTTTCAGCTTTGTTGACTGCAACATACTTCTTTCTCTCATAAGGGTTCCACTCCCTGTTATCAGTTTTCCTTGGCAGGTATCCCGCTGCTCTGGCATCTCCAACATTTTGGGATTTCCAATTTAATCTAGGCTTTAACTTCACAGCTTCATGCAATGACTTCTCTAGAAATCCATTCAGGGACTACCCTGATACATGCCAGGCCTCAGCACCTTTCCTTTGTCTTGGAGGCAAATTCCATACCCCCTTTCTTCTATCTTTAACTCAAGTACCATGTGACTTAAAGTACCAAGTTCTGTTGTTTGCTGGGTTTGAACATGCCTCCCTCATTTAAGTACATCTTTACCAGCTTTCTGTTCTCCATAGTTTCCTTCATTGCCTAAGCGTGGCTGTCCTTGAACTTGATCTGTGCCAGGTTGGCCTCAAACTCAGAGATCTGGCAGTCTCTGCCTTAGGAGTTCTGGAATTAAAGTCATGCATCACCATACCCACATGAAACTTTTCTTTAATTCCCTTTCACAAGTAGAAAACTTAACCTGGTGGGATCTTACCGTGAGGTCACTAGTCACTTTACTCCATATCTTTATCTGTTTATCTCCTTGAACACAGATCTTAGCTCCATTCCACTTCCTTGTACGCCTTTTCCCCTCAGATTTTATATTTAATATTTTACCTTTACATTATAAATCTTAATTATAGTTACCATCAATAACGACATGACTTGGTATAGACTAGGCTGTTTGGTGATTTCCTCTGTCAAAGGAATAAATCCAAATTTCCTCACTTTAGCCTTAGGCACATTCTTAAAACAAGGGAAAAAATCAGCAACATTCTTCATGAAAATATCACAAGAATGATCTCCAGGACACATCTTAATATTATTCTCCCCTGGAACCTCTTTATCCAGGTATCCACACTTTAACTCACACTCAACATCACTGTTTCCTATGTGCCTACGAGGATAGTCCTTCAATATGCATTTAAAACATTCCACTGCTTTTCTAAACCACAGTCCCAGGGTCCGCATACATTTCAAACAAAAGCATGGTTTGGCCTCTCATAACAACACCCCAGTCCTAGTGCTAACTTCTGTCTTAGGGTTTCCATTGCTGTGAAGAGACACCATGATCACAGCAAATTTTATAAATAGAAAACTTTTAATTGGGGGTACCTTACATTTTCACAGGTTTATTATTATTATTATCATCATGATATGACCTGATGACATGCAGGCAGTTAGGGTTCTCAGAATAGATGAGAATCCTCTATCTTGACTTCTAGGCTGATGTGGAATTCCCCTCTGTATACTGAGAATACCATTGGTGAATAAAGAAACTGCCTTGGCCTGTTGATAGGGCAGAACTTAGGTAGGTGGGAAAAACTAAACTGAATGCTAGAAGAAAGGAGGCAGAGTAGGAAAGAAGCCAGGTAGCCCCACTCGAGACAGAAGCCAGAACTTTAGCCAGTAAGCCACAGCCATGTGGCAATACACAGATTACTAGAAATGGGTTAAATTAAGGTGTAAGAGTTATCCAATAAGAAACTAGAGCTAATCGGCCAACCAGTGATTTAATTAAAACAGTTTCTGTGTGATTATTTCTGTTCTGGGTGGTCAGGACAAACAAGTAGCCTCCCTCCTACAGTAGGCAATCAGAAGGAGTCTGTCTTGCTGTGTGGCTTGAGCATATATGAGACCCCAAAGCTCACCTTCACAGTGACGTACTTCTGCTAACAAAAAGATCACAGCTACTCCAACAAGACTACACCTTCTAATGGTGCCACTTTCTTTGGGGACTATTTTCTTTCAGCCACCACAACTTACATGGTGTCGATAGGTACACATTAATATTAATATGGTTTGTTTTTGAGTTTTACAGCCACAAGAATGTTTGCCAAGTCTGGTACAAATTTATTGCCCTGAAATATAAAACCACCATTTCTCCAACACTAAGAAATGCTATCTTTTGATTTAGTATGTTGGTGTCATCTCATCATAGTCTTTGCTATGTTCTGTGGTAAGAAAGGTGTATAGAGCCCTCAATCCATAATAATGCTGAGGTGAAGAACTTGCTGCAGGGTTCAGAATGTCTGTGTGGTGAGCACCCTTTTGCTATGTTACAGTTTCTGGGAAACCATGATTTTAAAAGGGGAATACTTATTTTAGTTCATCTTCAGGGTGTCCAGCACCACATCAATTGACTCTTCTGTTTGGTGGGCTTTGGTGAGGCAGGGTCATCATGCCATTGGTCAGGCATTAGAAAGAAACAGATCACCTCACAGTGTCTGGGAATTCATGGGCAAGGTTTCTCAGGCTCCCATCCAACCCTTCAAGGACATGTTCTCTTTGAACTACTTCCTGCTATCACATTCCATTTTCCCTTAGTAGCTCTACCAACAGGGGAGGCAACATAATAAAAGTACAATTGTTATCATATTCACACCCAAATGTACGTAGTAACTTAGAGTCACCAGTAGGAAATAGGTATTACTTATCTCCATAGGTATTCTTCTTTCTGTTCAGGAGCACTTTCCCATTTGCATTCTATAAATTTTACAACTAATTCATTCTTCAATATATTTATTAAAATATATTTGTCAGTATTTAATTTTCCTTTCTTATTTCACTGCTATCATTTGACTATCACTAGTGAAACAATATTTTTACATCTATAATCTGGTTGTATTTTTATTAGAGTTCTACAAATAAGACAGAACAGAAATTTATGCTAATGAGGTTTGAAAGAACAGATTTCACTGTAAATGTTAATTAAGCTATAATATAACACCATGTAAATAACTTAAAAGTGAAATTATGTGGCAGTTAAATATGTTTGGTATTTTAAGACTTCATTTTGTTATTTTGGGAAATAAATCTTAAATATAAACTTTACCTGCTGTTCAGTACTAAAATACCTAATTACAGGACAATTCAAAGGATTTCTTTGTTTTAAATCTTAAATAACTTTCCCTATGAGAAAATTATTTGAAATTCACATTTAAATAGGCTACTGATTATGTTCATATTTCCTTACACTGAAAAGGTAAGACCATTTGTCCAATGTTGTTTAAAACAATATCATGCAATCTTTCTAAAAATTACCCAACAACTTGTGAAATGTTAATTAAATATTTTTAGCTTCTTTCATGCCATAGAAATGGTACTTCTCTTAGATTAAATAATTTTATAAACTTGATGCTGAGATTGTATCACCAAGCATTTTAATGCAATTTTTAATGAGCTGTTTTAGTAAACCAAATCGGTAAGGTGTGACAATTGGTTTATATTATAAAATGATGATACTCTCTAATTTTCAAACTAATTAGGTTTTTAGAAATTTGAGTGTTATCCTAGATAATGCATGATTTAACTATTATTAAAATATATACATATGACTGAGTATTGATATTTGCCAGCATATCAACCATGTCTACTATTCTAACTGTTTTTGTGGAGATCATCAAACATTGATTCCTTTGATTGAATTATGCATCTCAGTACTTACTTCTTTGACATGCCTTCCCCATCTCCTGTCTCCTTGTACCTTCAGAATTTATGCACTGTGTTCCTTTTTTGACATGTAGCTCACTGACAGCCAGAGGCCCTCAGAAGCTTGATGCCTGCTCAAAGGTGCCTTAGAATGAACCATGTTGTTGTGTCAGGCTCAGCAACAGAACATAAAAGCTTTGAGTATATTAATATCTCACTGTGATTTTTATTCTCTCTATCCATCAGGAGTACCCAAAGCAACAGAAAGACAAATACAGAATGGTGGAAATGAGGGAGTGAGAAAGAGTGAGAGAGGCTTTAGAAACCAGGATCCATTCATGCATTTTTAGGTACAAACAAGTCCAAGCTTCACAGGGAGAGAGGCAGTCTCAATTGTGCCACAGTTTCCTTTCTATGTCTCGAGGCCAGTTTCTTTTGGGAAACTCTCATACTTTCTGATATGTCTTCAACTGGCTGCAAATAGCAACACCTTTTGTGAGAAGAAACTTTTATTCAAAATCTGCTAACTTAAACATTTGTCTCATCTAGAAGAACAAAACTACAAAATCTAAACTTATGTCTTATATAAAGGACCATGTCCTGTGTCCTAGCCAAGATAACCTGTAAATTCACCATCATAACTGCAATGAAAATTAAGACATAGTGTTCCATTCAAAAGGAAAACATCAAGACACACAGCAAAATGGGCTACTGAGCTGGCGCAGTGATGGACTGGCTGTGCATCTCAAACACCTGGGTTTAATTCCTAGCACCCAAGTGTTGGCTCACAACAGTCTGTAACCCCAGTTTCAGGAAGTTCGCTGTCAGGGTCCAAAGCCCCAACATAAAAACTACTTTTCCCTAACTGGACAGATATAGAGGTGTGGGAAATAATGAGACACAGTTCACTCAGCAATATCAGAAGGGCATCTCAGGCTTCATTCGTTCTTGAAGATCTACCCCTGTTTATTATTCAAACACCTTTTGTTTCCCCAAGGTAAACCAAGATAGAAACTCATTAATATTCTCTTTCCGGAGGTTGCAGGAGTCCCACACCTGCAACTTAGTCACCAGCTTGGAATCCACACCTCATCCCAGGCGATCTACAAAATAACAAAGAGAAGGAACAGTTCATCCTGAGTCTTTTCTTAGGTGGCTACAGGTGGTCTGGCAGGATAGTAGCTGCTCTTGGAAGCTAAGCATGGCCAGAGAACCTGGCTGCAAATATCTCATATGAAATATGGGCCTACAGTTTGCCATTCTCTTCTGTTCTCCATGAGCATGAAACATATATATGGTACATAGATACTCATGTAGACAGGACACTCATATATTAAATACATAAATAAATAGGAAGAAATGCATCATAAATACAAAAAAACTATATAAAATCTGGAAACACAGTTTCACGAATATAGATACTTCATTCATCACTATAATCAGGACATTGTACACTCAACTCAGAATGTAATTGGTATATTGCGACATCTTACACACACATACAGTTGTTCTTAGTCACTTAAATTTTTCAGGAATGTAATAAGTAGTGTGGTAGTAAGTTTTACAGTGCCACGTCTCAGAGCTCATGCAGGTTAGAAGGCTTTTCAATGATTATACAGCTGACAAAATTCCTTAAAATATACCATCTAAGGACAGTAATGGTTTAAACAACAAGCCTGGATGTCTTTAGATTCTGATAGGTGATCGTCTAAAAATACAAAAGGTATTTCCAAAGGGTTGATAGGAATTGGATTTTTCCAGTTATGGAAAGAAGGAAATCATTATTTCCTAACCCCTCCCCCCAATAAGGAGTTAGTGACTTTGGAAGGCTCAATAAAATGAAGAAGTGCTGTGACAGCATCCTGGAGCAGGTGTGCTGCAGTGTGGCACAGTGAGAGCCATGGGAATATGTTGTGTGCTGGTAGTTGGATAACTGGTATAAAGTCCAGGTGTTTGAGGATGGAAATAAAAGCCTGGAGAGGCATGAAGAAGAAGAGGTAGGAGGAGTTAAGGTAAAGGGATTAGGGGCCAGGTGCTCTATGATGTGTTAATTTTCTGTTGACATTTTTAGGAGTTGTGATAAGAATAGAAGTTCATAGATACTGGCAACAGGAGGCACAGCCTTCATGAGATTACTAAATCTAGGCTATGTAGACAATGTAGTCCTATTCTATGACTATCAAAGAGTTAGAGATGAGAAATGGATCAGAATGTAAACATCTAAGTTAAAGGACATTTTAGCAACTATGGAAAATCAGTGCCTTTGGGGCATTATAAGTTGAAGATAAAGATGTATGAGAGCAGATTCTTAGAACTCTAAAAACTGTGTACTCTAGCCAGGTTCATAAGGGAATATTAAAAAATTTTGATCTTTGTGCTGGGCAGTGGTGGTGCATGCCTTTAATCCCAGCACTCGGGAGGCAGAGGCAGGCGGATCTCTATGAGTTCGAGCCCAGCTTGGTCTACAAGAGCTAGTTCCAGGACAAGCTCCAAAGCCACAGAGAAACCCTGTCTTGAAAAACCAAAAAAAAAAAAATTGATCTTTGCATGGGCAGGATTCTCTTCCATAATTCATGATATTTTCATAGTAATTGAGTAGATTCTATAAGGGTAAGAAAGCCATTCTGAGCCATGTTTCTCCTACTCAATCCTACTTTGTAGCTATCATATGGTAGAACTGTGCTCAGCTATAACTTCCTATACTTCCTGGGCATTGGAAAGAAAGGTCTGAAGTAAATATCAGCTTGAACATAAGATGATACACATACAAAGTGTGTCCTGGGGTCACCATTCTCTCCTTCCAATTTTACAAGATGAGGCATTTCTTCCTTAAATGACATGGCAGTGGTGTCATTCACAGTCAACTATCTGTCATTTTTATAGCAAAAATATCATCACATTTTTGTATCACAGATATTTGAGATCGAAAAGTAACAATGTGTTGACATTTTTCACTCAAAAATATAGGATTGATTGTCTCCAATTTTGATTTGTCTAAAAATAAATATGAGTGAGATGCAACATGATGGCATCATAAATGACAGAGGCTGAAAGAGAGATGGCAAGATTTTAGAAACAATTCCTATGAGAATTGCAGGATACATAGACTTAAAATGCCAAATATTCTTCTTGGATGTTTGGAGACAGTCATGAAGAGGTTCAGTAATTCTGTTCAGTAATCAGAAGTGGGTGATATAGCAATAAATTTAAATTTCATTCCCGGAGGTTGAGACAGGCACTATCTAGCTTCTCTTTTCACACCATAGGACAATTTTCAGTTGTGGAGGATTTTATTAGCGTCACAAGATTCCAGATAGCATAGGAATGCTCCTTGTCATGTGTGTACTTCACTGAGGGTTGTGGAGCTACCTCTCTGTTCCTACCCAGAGCAATGCTAATTGAAAGTCAGAAACTATAGCAGGAATCCCAGCGTTCCAATTAGGACATTGTTTTTATTTCTAGGAGTGTGCTTTCCTTGACAATAATTGTTTCAGAGATGATATAGAAACAGGGCATGTTTCTGGATATTAGAAATCTTTTTTTTTAATGTCATGACTTTTGCTTTTTTTTATTTGTTTTAAAAAAGAAAACAAACTATCTTTTTCCACTTTACATACCAATCCCAATTCCACTCCTACCCTCCTCCCATTCCCTACACCTTCTACCCCACCCCACCCTCATCCACTCCACAGAGAGAGTAAGGCACATGGCTTCGACGAAGGTCCAAGGCCATCCGTACTATATCTAGGCTGAGCAAGATATCCATCCAAAGAGAATGGGTTCCCAAAAAGCCAATACAAGCAGTAGGGACAAATCCTGGTGCCACTGCCAGTGGCCTCCAAGTCTGCCCCAACCATACAACTGTCACTCACATTCAGATGGTCTAGTTTAGTCCTATGCTGCTTCCTTCCCAGTCCAGCCAGTGTTGGGGAGCTCCTGTTAGCACAGGTAAACTGTTTCAGGAGGTGTCCCCCTCATGGTCTTGACCTATTTGCTCATATTCTTACTCCTCCAACTCTTCAACTGAACTTTGGGAGTTCAGCCCAGTGTTCCACTGTAGATCTCTGCCACTGTTTCAAGCAGTTGCTGGATAAAGGTTCTATCATGACATTAAAGATAGTCATCAATTTGACTACAGGGCAAGGGCAGGTTGTGCATCCTTTGCACTATTGTTTAGGGTCTTAGCTGGGATCATCTTTGTGGATTCCTGGGAATTTCTTTAGTGCCAGGTTTCTTGCTAGTCCTATAATGGCTCCTTCAATCAAGCTATCTCTTTCCTTGCCCTCATCTCTGTCCTTCCTCATCTCAACTATACCATGCCCTCAAGTTCTCCTTCCCCTCCCATTTTCCCCTCATCTTACCTTCCCATCCTCCCTTCTCACACCACCCCCATATTACCTATTTTATCAAGCGATCTTGTCTATTTCCCCTTTCCAGGTGAATCTATATATGTTGTTCTTAGAGTTTGCCTTGTTACTTAGCTTCTCTGTGGTCATGGACTATAGGATCATTACTCTTTGCTTTACAGCTAGTATCCACTTATGCATGAGTACATACAAATGTCATCTTTCTGGGTCTGAGTTACCTCACTCAAGATGTTTTTTTCTCATTCCATCTTTTTGCATGGGAATTTCAAGATGTCATTGATTTTTATGCTGAGTAGTGCTCCATTGTGTAAATTAAATGTACCATATTTTCTTTATCCATTCTTTGGTTGAGGGCATCTAAGTTGTTTCCAGATATTGGCTATTGAAAATAATGCTGCTAGTTCTTGAAGTTCTGGTTAGAGGAATAACACAACAAAAGGAGATCAAAGGTATTCAAATTGGAAAGGAAGAAGTTAAACTTTCAATATTTAGAGATGATATGATAATATACACAAGTGACCCAAAAACTCTACCAGGGAACACCTAAAACTGATAAATACCTTCAGTAAGGTGGCAGGATAAAAGATCAACTCAAAAACATCAGTAGCCATACTATATACAAATGATAAAGAAGTTGAGAAAGAAATCAGAGCAATATCACCCTTCACCATAGTCATAAATAGTATAAAATATCTTAGGATAAGACTAACCAAAGAAGTGAAAGGCCTGTTCGACAAGAACTTTAAATCTTTGAAGAAAGAAACTGAAGATACCAGAAAATGGGAAGATCTCCCAAGATCTTGGATAGGTAGGATCAACGTAATAAAAATGGTAATCCTACCAAAAGCACTCAATAGATTCAATGCAATCCCCTTCAAAATCCCAACACAATTCTTCACAGACCTTGAAAGAACAAAAATCAACTTCATATGGATAAACAAAAATCCCAGAATAGATAAAACAATTCTGTACAATAAAGAAACGTCCTTAGACATCACCATCCCTGACATTAAGCTCTATTATAGAGCTACAGTAATGAAAACAGCTTGGTATTGGAATAAAAACAGACAGGTTGATAAGGGAATTAAACTGAAGACCCGGATATTAACCCACAAACATATGACCACCTGATTTTTGACAAAGAAGCTATGATTATACAATTGAAAAAGGAAAGCATCTTCAACAAATGGTGCTGGCATAACTGGATTTCAACATGTAGAAAAATGAAAATAGATCCATATCTATCATCATGCACAAAACTCAAGTCCAAGTGATTAAAGACCTCAATATAAATCAAACCACACTGAACCTGATAGAAGAGAAAATGAGAAGTAGCATGGGCACAGGAGACCAATTCCTAAATATAGTACCAGTAGCAGAGACACTGAGAGCAACAATAAAAAATGGGACCTCCTGAAACTGCAAAGCTTCTGTAAAGCAAAGGACACGGTCAATAAGGCAAAACAGCAGCCAACTGAATGGGAAAAGATCTTCACCAATGCCACATCAGACAGAGGACTTATCTCAAAAATGTAAAGAACTCAAAAAATTAGACATCAAAATTCCAAATGATCCAATTTAAAAAAATGAAGTACAGAACTAAACAGAATTCTCAACAGAAGAATTTCAAATGGCCAAAAGACACATAATGAAGTGTTCAACATCCTTAGCTATCAGGGAAATGCAAACAAAATGACTCTGAGATACTATCTTACACCAGTCAGAATGGCTAAGATCAAAAGCACCATGGATAGCTTATGCTGGAAAGGATGTGGAGTAAGAGGAACACTCCTCCATTGCTGCTGTGAATGCAAATTTGTACAACCACTCTGGAAATCTGTATGATGGTTTCTCAGAAAATTGGGAATCAAACTACCTCATGTCCTAGAAATACCACTTGAAGTTTGTTAATAAAAATTCAGAGAAAGAAATTGGGCTTCAGCTTGAAGGCCTCAACCTCAGTCCAAAATGGTGATCCTGCCTCCTGGAATCTCAGAATGTGACTGTGTCTGAGAGCTGTCTCCACTGCCCCATTTTATATTCCTCTCTAGAGCCGGATTAAAGGTGTGCACCACTGGGAATAAAGGCATGCACCCCCAGATTTCTATGGCAGCTAGTGTGGCTACACTGTGGCTGCTGGGATTAAAGTTCTGCATTACTATAACCTGCTCTGTAAAGGGGACTGTTTTACTCTCAAATCTTCAGGCAGTCTTTATTTATTAAAATACAATTGAAATGCCACTAAAACAACTCTTGGACATATATCCAAAGTATGCTCAATCATACTACTAGATATCTTGATAACATAATATTGCTTAAAATTTGGGGAGGATGTCTGGTCCAGCCTTGTCTAAAGAACAACGGACATGCAACAATATTTAAACAGTGCTGCACTGGAAGTGAGTTGACTGTGTTGTTTAAGGGAAACATTGAACAGTAAGCTAGGACAATATTTCCAATGTCAATCTTCCTTGAAGTTCTGTGTGTATTCTATGGCATGTTAGTCAGAAATAATAACTGCTGATTTTGACTTCTATTTTCATGAATTGTCTCAACATTAGAACACATTACTACATATATGTTAAGATTATACCCTATAAAAGATATCTTTGCCTAAGGGTCTGCTGGCACAGAATCAACTTTCTCTAAATGACCTTTTATTCTAGTACTGGTTATAGATTTAAGTGAGTTTGCTTCATGTCCACTAGTTTTGCACTAACCCACGAAGTCTCCTCTACAAGCATCTACAACCATACATATTTCTCTGTTAAAGTACGTGCTCTGAAGAACTGATTCTGCCATTTATTTTCTACTTCATTTAAAGTCTTTGAGATAAGGAACCCCATCTCTTATTTGACGTTTTTTTATACATCTCCCATTCCTAAGGTATAAAGTAACTCCTCAATAAATGTTCTTTAGCTAAAGCAATGGAAACTTGCATTTTGGTCCAACAAAATGTCTCAGTGGTAAAGAAATTTGCTAACAAGCCCAATAATCAGGAATTCAATCCCTAATTATATGGTGGATGGGGAGACTCAGTCCCCACAAATTGTTCTCTCACTGACACATGTGAAACCAAGATATTAGATAGTTTTATGTTTTTCTGATTATATTTTTCTGGTTAGTCACTCTGAGTTGTACTTTACTGTGAGAGGTTGCCTCCTTTCACTGTCTGCAGAGCAGTGCTTTAACTATTTCACTGTAGGCAGCTTTATGTCCAACTCAAATCACTAACATGAAGGAAAAAATTAAGATTAATTAGCTATGTTTTATGAAATCCACAGAACGTTTTACCTTGAAACATTGTTCAAAGCTTAAATGTGTGCAAAATCTCTAAGGCAACTGGGTAGTATATATGTTTGATCTTCTGTTTTATGTTAAAGGCTACTTTGTGATTTTAAAACACTAAGTAATTTAAGCAGAGGTTTCCTGTCCCGCAAATAGTCTCAAATAATCACCCAGAAGCTTAACATTAATTATAAATACTCAGCCAATAGTTCAGGCTTATTCATTGTAAGGCTTATATATTTTAAGCCACTCATTTAAAATGTAAGGCTCTTACATTTTAAGCTATCCCATATTTCTTATTTATGCTCTTCTACATAGCGGGTACCTTCAGAGGGAGCACCTTCATCTTCTGCTCTCCCTACATCTGGCTGGCATCTCCTCTAACTTGGCCCATTTCCTTTCCAGCATTCACAGTTTGGTTTTCTCACCTAACTTTATCCTGTTCGGTTATTTGCTAGTCACCTTCTTTATTAAACCAACCACAGTGACAAATCTGCACAGTTTACAAAAGGATTATTCCACTGCAAAGTAATGGAGTTATTTCAACAATGTGGTCATACAAAAATTCCTTCAAAATTGAGGGCATAATTAAAAGAACAAAATGGACTGTTAATAAAACTAAGGAGACAGACTGTAGGAGAGGCAGTCATGATAGGTCAGATTGGAGGGCCTATAGCCTAAAGCAAACCAAATGAGATGCTCTTGCCCTCAACACTGTGTAGCATATTCACTTCTATGACTAGATAGAACTCCTGAGACCTCAACTATTTTAATATTAATTTTTATGTAGACATCTTGCCTGTCTAGACGCCCTTGAGAGAGGGTTTATGGAGGCCAGTGTTGCAGAAAAGCCTGTGTCCAGAGTCACACAGAAGGAAATCACACACCAAAAGGAACTCTGCACTTTCTCTTAGAAACACTGAGTGTTTTCAGGCATTTATGGCATGACTGATATAGACACTTCCATGACAGGAGAGGAGTCTGGGTTTGAAGCCTCCAAACTTTGGGGGTAAACATCTGGAGATTTCCACTACCATTGTGTACTACCTGAGAAGAGTTAGCTGGTATCTCTCAAACCTATTTGTTTCACTTCATTAACAAAAGGAAGTCAAGGAGGTGCTCATCTCAGAAGGTTTTATGAGCATTACACTAAGGTTCAATCAAAAATTACCTCTTACCAATATTATTAATATGCTTATTTGGAATAAGTAAGAGATGGCAGCCATAGAATACCTTATGTCCTGTCTTTTCAACATTGGTTCCACCAAAAGTGTCACCAAGAGGATATTATAAGTGATGTGAAAGTATATTGGACACTGTCCTATAAAGCATGTTGGTTAGGATTCATTACAGAATGCTATCATCTTTTGTAAAATCTTCTCAGTCTTCTGTATTTGATTTATTCCCTTTGATAAGAACAAATACAAATGTTAAACATAATTACTATTGCTGTAGCAGTATATAGTCATTTGGTCACTGTAATTTGAATTGCATTGTTTCTATTCAATCGGATTGATATTGATAGTAAGTTAGTATGTGAGATTTTGCTTCTTGGGTTCTGTGGAGTAGATATTGATCAATGAACTACTAAACTATGCAGGATAAGTTTATGGTGTAGAGCAGTATTTCACAGCTTAAAATCCTGACTAAAGTAAAAGACTACAAATTGGATTTGAATTCCCCTACTTGAAAGAAGTTATTCACAAAGAAACAAGACTTTCGGAGCATCTGGACTCAAAGATCATCGTCACATCTAACATATTTTCCCTCCAAGAAGCAATTTTATCTCTTTGGGTATGATGTTGCTTCTTTTGAGAATGAATGACATAAAGGTATATAAAGAGCAAATAACAAATACTTAATGCACATGGCATTTTGATAAGGTCCATACATTGTTATAGTGCCCTATGTATTCCTAATGGGAGCAAAAAGGCTTTGATGGACGGGGAGACATGAACACCCTTTGCATGTCTAGATTCAAATCACAGTGATGTATAACACAAAGGATCATTTACTAAAGAGAAGTAGGCATATATAAAGGGAAACACTGTTAAGATCATAGACGGCTATACATTTGTGCAGGTACGCTTTAAGGAAACCTTGGGGTTTATTTACATATAAAGTAGGCAAATGAAAATATGAGAAATTGGATAACATGGTAATAATAAAGATAATTTGGTAACTGCCTAGATGAATTGAATAGGCAGAGGCTAGATCCAAGACTTATTTATAAAATTAGTGCAATGGTCCCAGTGCAAGATAGAAGGACCTAAGAAGTTGGTTTAAAAATACCATAGGAAACATCCACTTTGCTCATATGTGTGTGTGTGTGTGTGTGTGTATGTGTGTGTGTGTGTATGTGTGTGTGTGTGTGTGTGTTTGCATGTGTATGTGTGCATACACATGCCCATAAAAGGCAGCAATCAACCATGGATGCCATTCATCACTCATGAAAGAACTGTCTGCCTTGGTTTTTGAGACCATCTCTCGTTGGCCTGGAACTGGCTGATTAGGCTATACTTATGAGCCAGTGAGTCCCAGTATTTACTGTCTCTGTTCCCCTGCACTGAAATGTAAAGAAATACCTCTATATCAGCTTTTTATAATATTGTTTTTGGGTTAAGCTCAGCTTTTTCTGTTTGTGGCAAGCATTTTATTGACTGGAGTATGTCAGTATGCCAGCCAAAAACAACAATAGCAACATGAACAATAAACAAACAAACAAACAACAACAAAAACAAACAAAAAATCCTGACCTTTTCTTACTGTGAAGGATGAGGGAGGAAAAATTTCCTTTTTACATATTACTCCTAGCATTCCAGGTTACTGACTTTATATCTCTCATGATTCTCCCAAAGATGTTTTGGATATTTTCAAAAGTCTACCAAAGATGAACATATCAGGAAACAGGTGTTCGTAGACCTTGGCATCCTACTGTATTTCAGCTAGTGACTTCATAGAAACACCTGACTTCTTAAAATATGAATGGCAATAAATGATTTGTCATAAATTTACTGAAGAAATTCATAAAACAAATCACAGACAATAGAAATAATTAGCCTATAGAAAGCCAATGTCCTACTTGTTGTTTTAGAAAGCAGAAGAACTCCAAATCCACTATTATCATAAAGTTTTCATGTTTGATGCAGAAATCTCACCACCGTGGGGACAGTAGTTATCTCTCAGAACTGCGTTTTTGTGCCACACTTTTGAAAATAATTTGGAAATATAAGAAGGAAACTAGTTTTACAGTGACATATTTCATATTATAAGCTTACTTCATCTCTGCCATGTCTAACTAGAAGGGACTGAGATCTACGATACAATTTTAGATGTTTAGAAAGGTACACATTTACCACAGATTAAAATTAATGGAGGTGTAGTTCAAACTAAATTCATTAACTGGCAAGTGTGTGCCATTTCGTTAGAAGAGAAGCCTGGTGGGAAAGTGAGCCGGTCTTACTGTGTACAGACCTGTCCAAAAATCAAAGGGGGACTGAGTTTATAGTCACTAGAAATGTCTCCCATTTTTAATTACTAATGGGTAAAAGCTACAAAAGGAATTCTTTTATTAATTAATCTAGAATGTTCCCCAATATCTAAGCCTCATGAAATTTAATAAACTTCTCCATTGTAATTTCCAAAGTGGACGGTGTAGTGATAATTTTGGAAATGGTTATTATTCATTGACTTCCCAGAGTAATAAAGGGAGTCTGGGCAACTCTAGATGAAACCTGATTAATTAATTACTCTGTAGAAAAATAAGTGAGAGACTGGATTGTCTTCTTTTTCATAATTTGTATCAACTGAAGACCTGGTTGAAACTGATAAAGGAAATTGAAGATATGTCTGCTGACCCTTTTTTCTCAGACTCATGTCTTAGACTGGTTCCCTGGAAAGAGAGTTTGTGCAGTGAGGAAGGTGACCTTCAGGCAAAGTGATAATGTTCCTATAGGAAACCTCTGCAGGTGGTAATGAAGGCAGAGCCCAGGAATGGAAATGTAATGCTCTCCAATGCATTATCTCACCAGCTTCTCTAAGAAGGTTCTTGATAGCTGTTCTACATTAAAGCTGGAGATGGGCATTTGCTTTCCTGCAGCCATTATTACTTAGGAGCTGCCTGGGAGCTGTGACCTGAGGAACAGAAGTAATTGCTGTTGAGGAAATGACTGGAGTCCCATCTGTTGCTTATCTTCTCCATAGCTGTAGGATTTATCTTTTCCAAGGCAGAGCAGTAGAATCAGCTAACAACCTACACAGTTGAGGGGCCTCAGGGTAAGTAAATAGTACTGTCCTCTCTTTGTCAGTCATAGATATTTAATCAAAACTAGACAATATGCAGTGTTACTTGCAATACCTTTCTCGTCCTTATCAATGATTTTGTTTGTGAAAATCATGATTTTTTAAAGTACATTTTGTAAAATAAGACATTTTATGATTGTAAAAGCATAGAAATATGGATTCTAAGAATAAGCATATTGATATTTTACATTAGTTTAATAAGAGACCGAGGGAAAGGATGGCATTGTTGTGAGGTTGATAGGAGTTGTAAAGCCACATGAGATCCTCAAAGACTGTTGCAAAGGTGTGAGGTGTTTAGGTTGGTATAAAAACCTGGTGAATCTCAAATCAGTTGATATCAGAATGATGATTAATGTTCGAATATACAACATTATGCATTTGTGTAGTATGAGGACTGGGCCACATCTCACTGCCCAGCTAGCTTAACCCCAGAAATAACCACATAGAAATTGTATTAATTAAATCACTGCCTGGCCCATTAGCTCTAGCCTCTTATTGGCTAACTCTCACATCTTGATTAACCCATTTCTATTAAATCTGTGTAACACCATGTGACTGTGGCTTACCGGCAAGATTCTAACCTACATCCACCTCAGGCAGGAGATTCATGGCATCTACCACACTGCCCTTCTTCCCAGCATTCAGTTTGGTCTACACCGCCTAATTTCTGCCCTATCAAAAGGCCAAGGCAGTTTCTTTATTCAACCAATGAAAGCAACACACAAACAGAAGGACCTGCTACACCATTTCCCCTTTTCTGTTTAAACAAAAAAGAAAGGCTTTCACTTTAACATAGTAAAATTACATATAACAAAACAATTATCAAGCAAGAATTACAGTTACAATATTTAGATCTATTTTATCTTTTATAATAACAATGGAAAACTATAACTATCTATCTATTCTTTAACTCCATCAAAGACTCCAGAAGTATTTAATATTACCTAAGTAACAGGAAGTACATTGTAAGCAGCTTTCAAAACTCTAGAAATGACAGAGCCATCTCGATGCCTGGACAGTTACCCAAAGTTATTTTGTACTGTTGGGTCATCCATCGTTAGCCTACAGGACCATACTATTCATCAGACTTTTTCATGAAGCAGGAAATTTTAAAGACAGTTCAGTCACTTTTTATCTGTGTCCTGCAGAATGTCTCACAGATTCTTTCATGAAGCAGGAAACCGGAAGGATCATCTCACCTTTAGGCAAGTTCAGCATTCCTCTCTTTGTGGGTTCTTTGTGTCCAGTTTATGCATCAACCCAGGCAAGAGCAGATTCTTGTACAAATGGCTAACCAACTCCATAAGGAGCCTTTTTGATGCCCATCTTCCTCTTGAAGTAGATTAGTGCTGCCAGGAGCAGACATGTCTCATTGTCATGAAAAGCCCTAAGTTATTAAAACATTTTAAATGCCATATTCTGTAGTCTTTGAAAGATATGAAGAATGCCTATCTAACTGAACTATATCTCTATATATCTAGAAAATCTAAATCTAACTAATATAACTACAAGCTTGACTATTATCGATGATTATCCATTAACAACCTAATTATACATTACATTTTGAAATGAGCTACACAATCACAATACCTTACTCAAGAGCAGAAGTATACATATAACAAGATTGACCTTAAATTTATATCAATAAAGTAAAATCCATATAATGCAAATTATTCATATCTATATTGTATCCTCCCTTAAATGTAAAAGAATATTTATAAACAATATTTGGGAATATGGACATAGTTACTTCTCTCCAAACTGCTTCATGCTGAATGGGGGCACTGCTAATCAGGTCTTTCATTGTGTATCCTATGTGCTAGGTTCATCCCAGTCACCAGTTGAGTGACGTAATTTTCTTAGGCTATTTACAGCAACCTTTCAGAAGGGCATGGTCTATCATACCATATTGGTCTAGAAGCAATCCACAGGTTCTCATCTTCTGTGAAAATAAAAGAAGAACCTCTTTTCTAAAGTATCATACCCTTAGACCCAAATTCGGAATCATTATACCTTTATAATATACATGCTGGATTAGCTTAGCAGCACAAACAGTGAAAAGTCTTTCTGTACTTAGCTCCTCATAGTCAAAAAATTCAAAGAAAATACAATAATACATATAATCCAGACTCTGTGAATTTTCCACTTTTACGTGGCTTATTTTTCTTTATTCCTTTTAATCTATGACTATCTGTACTCTGTCTCTTTAAAGACTTTACTCTTTTTTTAAAGCATTAACTTTATTTTATGACTTTCTATACTCTTTTTCTTCTCTCTCCCAAGCCTACGTAATTTACCTAATACTATGACCCATTTAGAGGCCTTTTATGTCTGAATCTGTCTTATTGCATTGTCTTTCATTCTCTACTGTCTTAAAGAGCTTTTAAAATGCTAAGCTCTTAAGAATCTAAGTTGTGACAATCCCAGGTCAAATACAGGTACTGCCTGCTTGCCCCACCCAGTCCAACATGGCAGAGATGCTTGTGCCTCTGAGCTGCTGTGTGTAATGCTCCCCTTCCAGGCACATAGTGAGTCCAGTTGCCATCAAACAAACCATAGCAATTTAGTCACAAACCCCATTGAAATGCTCTGTCTCCCGCAGGAGACAGAGGTCACGCCAGGAGCATGGCCCAGAAAGCTGGCATTTTAAAACTGTGTGTCTTCTTCTTCTACTTTTTTTTTTTTTTTTTTTTGCTACAGCTGAATCAGGAGAATCTCTCTTAAAGCAGCTGCAAGCCACCAGCAAACAGGAAGAAGCTGTGTTAAACTCTGTATTGTTTTTGAAGCTCTCTCAGATTTTACATGGAGTCAGTTTACCACTTTGGGTACCAATCTGACATTTTATGAATGTGAAAGCCTAGAAATATGGATTCTAAGAACAAGCATATTGATATTTTGCATTATTTTAATAAGAGACCAAGGGAAAGGATGGCATTGTTGTGAGGTTGATAGGAGTTGTAAAGCCACATGAGATCCTCAAAGACTGTTGCAAAGGTGTGAGGTGTTTAGGTTGGTATAAAAATCTGGTGAATCTCAAATCAGCTGATATCAGAATGATGATTAATGTTCAGATATATAGCATCGGGCATTTGTACAAAAAAGATAAGACTCAAATTAAGTTGAATGAAGACAAAGAAATTCCAGTTGATCAATGTGTTCTGAGTGAGTATGTCTGTACGTCAGACTCAGCTTCTTTATTCTTTCAGAATGGCCTCAATGTCAACATGGCTCCTAGTATCTCTCAAGCTTTCATCGCTAAACAGAGACTGCTGGGACATTCTGAATTCTATATTGAGAACCTAGTTCTGTGTCCATCCATAATAATGCTTATGGGCCATTATTAAATTAACCATTCCTTGATGCATAGCAAAACAAGTATCTCTGTTTTACACACACACACACACACACACACACACACACACACCACACCACACCACACATACCAATTACCCCCCCCTCCACTTTTACTGCTGGTATTCCTCTACAAAACTTTACGTAACACAGTTCTTCAGAGACATCTTCAGTATGCCCAATCCTTTCCATATAGTGGAAATCCTCTCCACTCTCTTACTCTTACAAACTAAACTCAATGAAAAGGCAAATAAAAAACTTTGGTAGGACCTAGAAAAGGCTATCAAAATGACATATTATACAGGAGAATTACCCAAGGACTTTCATAAAATAATTTAGCTTCTTGAATTTCTTAGTGATGTGTAGTGTAATAAAATCTTTGAAAGCAGCATCTTAACTGTGGGAAAGGCCAGAGGATAAAATGAGGCAACGATCACATTCATTTTCAGAACCTCTCACCTTGACTGTATTTTTTTCTGAAATGAGCATGTGCTTGATTTAGAAATGAGCTACAAAGTCAGGTGAAGAAGAAAACCATTCTAAATGTGATGCTATGGATTGTTCTCACTATGGCTAGGACTTTCCAGGACAAAGAGCATTAGGTGAATGAGTAAAAAATACAAACCTTGTTGCAAATAGAGTCCCTTTGTAATAGACACACTTTTATGCATGGAAGATAAGCATACCTGCTTCATTTATAAATAACTCAGAACAGAATGAAAAATTGTTCAGGAACTCCCAGCTTCAATTCTGCTTAATAGGCCAGGGTCAAGTCCTTATGGAAAGGTCAATGACTTAATTCAAAAGAAATATAAATGATGGTTTTCTGAAGAGAATGAACTTGATGCACAAATTGTGTCAAGTGTAGTCCACAGGTTGCTGCACATAAAGCATGCTTCTTTGTGTAGCAATTTTATTGCAGATATATTTCTCACAGTTGACCCTTTGAAGAATATATTATATTCTAGACCTTACAGAAGCAGAAGCTGAATACTTAGGAAGGAAAGTATTAAAATACTTCATACATGACTGAACATGTGTATCTATGGACAATTTCTGCTGATTTGTATGTAGAGAAATGTGTGATCTGTGTTCTAACATTTAGAATAAAGGTATAAATAATTTAAAACACAAACAGAGAAGTTCCAGTTTTCTATGTTCTATAAAACCAATTATGTGAAATTAACATTATTTACTTGAGGGAATATTTAAATACTAACCCATTTAACTCTCTAATCAAAACCTTCTTGGAAGGCAGTAATGCTCACCCCTATATCATCAATATATCTGAAGCCTTCTTAAGAGTAACTGCCTAAAGACTGAGGAACTAATTATTTCATCCCCTATCCACTTAGTATGTCTATGTGTGTCATCTTTTATCAGTTCATGTTTAGGCAATCATTTCAGTGAAACTGCCAAGTGTGTCTTTCAACATTCTCAGAAGACACAATCTCACCAAAAACTCTGATACTCTCTCTCACCATCTTTCTGGCCCCCTTCCACAATGTTCCCTGAGATTTAGCTGTAGGAATAGTATGGAGATTTATCAGTTGGGTCTGCGCTTTAAATCTCTAGGTTTAAAGTGATTGTGGTTTTTCTGTTGTGGTCTCCATCTGCTGCAATGGGAAATTTATTTGATGAGGGGTGGGAACTACACTTATCTTTGGGTACAAGGACAAATATTTAGAATGTAGTTAGGAATTATGCAGGTTTAGCAAAGTGGAGGTTGTGGGTTCTCCTCCAGGTGGCATGGCTTCACTAGCCTTAAGAAGGTAGTTAATAGTACTAGAAACTTCCTTACAGAGTTGTTACCAAGATTTAATGATGTATCATTAAAAATGCTATAACAGTTGTAAGAAATTGCCTTAAAAGCAATGGCACAAAATAACAAAAGTCTGCTGTTTTTTTATTGTGGAGGTCAACAGTGGAAAATTTGTTTTGCCAGTATAAAACCAAGGAGTGCTATGATTTTTTTTTGGACAGTGTTCATAAGTTTTTCTTTTCTTGCTTTTTTACCATCTAGGGAAGCTTCCTACATCTTCTGGCTTGTAAGTCCATTCTGTCACAAAGAATATTATACCCATGCCTGCTTGTATCAACCTATTGCTTTCTCCTCCATTCCATTATCATTGCATTGGGCTTATCCAGAGGAAGATGGGTAATTCTATTTGCAGAGTCTATTTTGCCACCAAATTTGGCATTCGAGAGGTTAGAAGGTAACTGATTTTGAGGTAGGAACTAATTTTACCAATTTTCAACATTTTGAAAGCCAAAATTCTCTACAGTTTTGAATTTTAGTTTATTTATCCTTTTTTGAAACCTCCTTTTGCCTGTTTTTAGAATATTGACTAATCTCTTTTCCTTGAAAACTGTCTCAGAACATCAAAATCCTAGTTACCAAGAATGCATTTTCCCTTTTTAATAATTTGAGATAACCAAGCATTTTCCAGTATATAAATGCAAGTTCTGGCCAAAACGTAAATACTCAGTAGAACATATAGCAAGTGACTAACTTAAGTGTCTTCCAAAATAAACTACTTGGTTCTATAATGATAATTGTACACAGGCATTTTATCATCTGTAAAATTAGGAGTTTCCACTCTCACCATATTCTTTCATTCACACAAAGGCTGTCACTTATCTGAGTGGCCTAGTTTTTTTTTTTCAGGAATTTTCATCTAGTCCATGAGCAAATGGGAAGGTCAGATACCAACTAGGCACTGAACAAAGTATTGAGCAGGCATCATGGTGTGTTTGTGTTTGATAAGAGCAGTAATACTGTAAAGGAAGTATATTTCTATGTTCAGCTGCTTGTTTGATCTCTGATAGTTTGTAAAGCTGACCTCCTTCAAAGTTCTTAGTGACCTTAAGATTTAGAGCAAGCAGAAGTGTATTTTAAACTCTTTCTCTAGCACTGACTGTTGACTTAATCCAGTTACAGTGTAGGTGTCTCTGTGTGATGCATTTGAGAATGCCTTACATAACTGCTTCATGCTCTCAACAAATGAAGGCAGCTTTCTGCTGCTATACCAAAATAACCAAGACACGCTATGTGGCAGGGAAAGGAGGTTATTTTTAATTTTCAGTACAAAATCTGTCACTCCAAAAAATAAGGCACATAAATCTATTTCCTTATGCCATAAACATCTGACTTTGGATTTTTAACTCCTTGTAAGTTAGGAGTAAGAAAAATCTCATTGAAACCACAGCCTCAGAGATTCTTATTTTATTGTTCTTTTTTGTGTTTACTACAGTCAGTTTCAATTTCTTTCATACAGTTATGAACTTTAACGCTGTTTGAATCGCTGATGCTGGTGATGGTTCAACAGATTCATCCTCGTAGAAATGTACACAAGGTAGTACTTGCTAGTGAGCACTGACAGTGTGTAGAGTTACAATGGAACTGTAGACTGAGTCACTTGGGAAGTGAAGGGAAAGGTCAAGAAATAGACATCATATTACACAGCTCTATTGGGAAAAGTGGATGAATAAAGGAGGAATTTTCTGGATCTTTCAATATACGACTAGGTGCCAGCTCCCACTGTATGTATATTGGCTTAAAGAATTCTGTGGCTATATGTGGACTTCTCCTAACAGACAAGGATTTGAACTGCTCAATAGTGTTCATAGAAGAACAATCTATGACTAGAAGAACATTCAAGCCATCTGCGACTAATATATGATCTAACACTGATACCTGACATTATCCTCAAGTCTATCTATTGCTTTCTGGACATATTAGTGTTTTTGTAACACTAAATGTTACAAAAGGGAGAGGAGATATGAGTCTTTTGATATCTCAATACCTGGATCAGTTTACATGTATCTACCTGCATTAGTCAGTCTTCTGTGATTGTAACATAATGCCTGAAAATGCAACTAAAAGAGAAAGAATTTATTTTGGCTTATTGTTTCAAATATTTCTGTACAGGTTTAGCTGACTCTATTGCTTTTTGCTGTTTTTCTTGTTTTGTTTTGTTTTTCTGCTGCAATGAAGCAAACCATTATGGCAGGGACCCATGGAGTAGAATAGAGCTGCTCATCCTAAGATAATATACTCAAATGCTCCTCATAGTTTTTTCCTCTGATGATGTACTTCTTCCAATTAGGTCTTGCCTATGAATGCTCAAGCAAGTTATGAATTTACCAGGAGTTTACTCTATCAGTCACAGCATCCATGTCCCCATCATGCAAGGCTCCTAGTTCACTTGTCTTTAGAACACGGTTTCCCAGGGATAATAATACTACCCATGACAAACTCTTGTCTTAAGGGTGGTCTCTTTTGCTCTGCTGGAAGTGTGTGGAACAAAGCTTATCCTGTCTTGCATAGACTTCCCGTGAATAATAGATTTTGATGCATGTAAGAATTGCACTTGAGAATCTGTAACTGCCATGCTTCAGCACTCATAAAATCTCAACTTGCGAATGAGCTGCCTATGGAGCTGATGCCAAAGATGTGAAACTTTGAGAATATTCATTGTGGCTAGTGAAGATATGCTTATAAATTGCTTCTTCAAATGAAGCACTAACAGGGAATTGGCATATTATCGGTGATTATATTTGGTTATGAAAAACCAATCTTGCCTCCAACAATGTTATCCAACAGATCATCTTATATTTGAAGCAAAAATGAGCTTTCTATCTTCAACCATTCTTAAAATTTGGAGTATTTAAGTGACATAACCAAGTGATTTTAGAAATTATTATGCAGATGAAAACCACAGCTACACAGCAACAGTAAAATAGATGAAACATTATTATATTTCCTTAAATACAGTCTTTTTGTTCAATTTTGGATAGTCTTTAAATACAAATTTTCTTTTCAAGTCAACAGTGGTTACAGAACAGCTAAACAGTCCTGGAAAGACAGATCGGCAGTCAATAGTATGCACTGTTCTTGCAGAGAACTGGATCTCAGTTTCTCAGCACCAATATCTGAAGGTTAATAACCCTTTAACACCAGCTCCCAGAAATCTTGTGACTCCTATGGGCACTGCACTCATATGCCTATTCCCACACTCAGACATGCATGTACATAATTTTAAAAGCTTAAAATTTTATATGAATATATAGAGAGTCATATGACATTCTCAAAAATAGAAGAGAGAAGTTTAATAAAAATATTAAGCATCACACATCATTTCAAACTTCTACGAGTGTTTGTGTGGTATATTCCAAAAACTGATTTAAAAGTACACAACTGAATACAAAAGTATTAACTTTGTCAGCCCAATTGTATC
This sequence comes from Ondatra zibethicus, assembly GCA_004026605.1. Lineage (NCBI taxonomy): Eukaryota > Metazoa > Chordata > Mammalia > Rodentia > Cricetidae > Ondatra > Ondatra zibethicus. The sequence continues at coordinate 92,933 of PVIU01005167.1, forward strand.
ATCTCTGAAGACCAATTTGCTTTTTTCTTTCTTTCTTTTTTCCTCTTTTTTTTTCTTGTTTTGTTCCTGGAAAGTTGTAAAGAGCCTGGTTCATTTTGCTTCCTACCATTTATCATTTCTGTAGTAATGGAAAATTTCCCCCTTAGGCACAGCATGCTATTCTTGTCTTAGACGATTAGGCAGAAATGAAGGAGATCATAAAGGTGAGAGATTTCTCTGCAAACAATATGATGCTTAGTACAGCAGCTTGCACAATTCAAGCTGAGAAATTCTAAGCGAACTTAAGTGTGGCACGGAGGCCAATAGAAAACAAGTAACAAACCTTCCATTCCCCACCACACTGGGAGGCTCCTGGGAAGGCCAAGTTCAACTTTTGTAATGGCTTGTTTTCAAATGCTCAATGAGCTGCCAAATAATACAATTTAACTGGAGAATGTAAAATCTTGATCACAAATGCACTAAGGCTCAGAAAGCAGAGACGGAGTCATTGTAGGATACTGTGTTTAGAATGGTAATAGCATTTTTTTTTCATGAATTAAATCTTTGTTGAAGATTAGAGTTTGTGTTTCAAATGTGGCCAGGACAAAGAAAGTTCATTTTCTGTGATGCCTCCTGCAGAAACACAACTGTTAACTGCAGTTTTGAGAAAGAATATGCATTTTATTCCTGAACATTACTACCATGTAAATATAAAGAGACAGTCACTGGCTTGTTTCTTTTGCTGGAAATGGAGTCAACGAATGGGTGAAACGATAGGAATACATTTCTTGACCATTTCGTCCCACTAAAATAGGCAAATAGTTCACAGGATTCTGGTGGAAATCAATAGGGTAATCGGGGGAAATGGATAAATTCACAAACACCTCTTGGTATGTTACAAACAGCTCTATTTCCTCTTTGTAGTGAGCCATTGCTCTCCCAGGAAAATACACTGGTTCCAGATACCTCACTGAGAATAAGAGAGAAGGTCCTAGTGATGATGTATCACTCTTAGGAATCAACCGCTCAGTTTTGTATGCAGCACACAGTTTAAGGAGCCCATGGAATGTGAGAGGCCATCTACTCTTTCTAACTTGTAGAGTAGCAAATTGAGATTGCGTGTTGGAAACTGGACTAAGGAAAGATATCTGAAAAACCAATGATCTTAATAATAATAGTGGAAGAGCTCAGACACAAACAGAAGTTGTTTTATGCATGGCCGAAACAACTTTCTTCATGAAATCTGAAAAAAATAAGAGTCCCTAGTCCTTAATAATGTATAGTCATGTAATGTTTAGATGAGTGCTTTAGGCATATGCATATTTTAAATACATTTCCAAGATTCAAGTCATAAATCCTTAGCCCCTTACTACCCAATCTTCATAACAAACAAATGACATTATATTAATTCATTATACTTATTTTTAATGACTATTTAGTTATAGAAGACAGAAATATATTCATCTTACAGCATTGAACACTAGAAGCATATTTCATCAATTTAATATCCTTTTTTGACTTCTCATAATTACCATGATTTTCATTATTACCCTTACCGTTCTGTACTGTATTTCTGGCTATATATATATCTCCTTTCAGAGACAAATAACTCCTGTTAGTCAACGGTGTGCTTTCTTCATGCTAGCTTTTTTCTATAATTAAAACCCTAATCTCCCCTAGACTAAATCATGTGCCAGCACATATCATCTCATATAAGGATATGTGTCATTATTGAGCTCATGGACCATATCTCAAAGTGTGATGCAGAGTATTAGTCTCAATATTTTTTAAAGATTATTTAATGAAAAGCAAAGTATTTTTTCAAAGAATCATTTAGTCAATCGAATTGTCTTTTTATTCCCTTTTTTAAAAAACTCAGATTTCATTTATATGTTGAACACCATCATTACTTTAACACATTTCCAGAATCTGATGACCGTGATATACAATGTAGTTTCTTTTCCTGTTGCTGTAACAAAATACACAGGCAAAACAAAACTTAAGGAAGAAAGGGTTTGCTTTGCTTTGCAGCTGAAGGATCCAGTTCGTCACGGTGGGGAAATTGAGACAGCAGGTTAGAAGAGCTTACCTCATTGCATCAGTAGCCAAGGGTGCTGAGGTCTGGCGCACAATTAGCTTCCTCCTCATTGTACAGTTTAGGACTCAAGCCCAAAGACCAATGGTGCCGTCCTTTATGAGAAGTCTTCTCACATCAGCTGACCTAATCACAGACATACCCAGAAGTTAACTGAATCCAAGACATGTCTCACAGGTAACTGGGGGCTTATCTCCTAAGTGATGCCAGATCATGACAAGTTGACAATCAACACCAACAATAACACCATGTTTTCTGTTTCTTTCTTTCTGTTTTAATTTTATTTTATTTTTGTTTTTTAAGACAAAGTATCTCTGTGTACCTACCTGACTGTCCTGGAACTCACCCTGTAGTCCAGGCTGACCTTGAACACAAAGAAATCCACCCCCCTCTGCTTCTCAAATGCTGGGATTAAAGACATGTGCCACTACTACCTGGCTATCTTTATTTTTTCTTATAACAAGTTTCTGAAACAAAAGTGGGGCAAATCTCCCTGACCCTCTAAGTGGATTTGGTTCCTTTCATATGGCATAGTAGCTTTCACATTTTGAGACACTTTTACTACACTCATTCACTTCATTTTCACTTTTCACCCTAGGTATTGGGTTAAACATTCCATGAAGTTAAAGGGCACTAGAACAAATATAGCAACAGTTATTGTATATCATCTATTCCAAGGGCTTCAAGACATAACCTTGAAAAGAATGGTAGGAAAGACTGGCCCTCCATCTCTGTAACAAATGTCTCCATGGAGTAATGAATACAGCTTCCACAAAGCAGAGAATCACTACCAAGGGGCCTGATTGTCACAGATTGTGGTAATCTTTATATCTACACTCTTATCCCAGTTTGGCCTTCCTAAAAATGGAGAAAACATTTTCTCTTTTCTTAATAATATTTTATCCCTTCAGAGGTTTAAGGCAAAACAACCTAACCATCTAACAATTCTTCTCTTTGGATCACGAATAGGTTAATTATTTAATATTCAACATAATGTAGCGAAGATTCCTCATATGAACATATGATAGTTTACCAAATTAGGATACATACCTTGAATTTTTAACCACTCCTAGATATTCAACTTCTAAATTTAACCTTCGATTTCCTAAGCAATCTCTTGAAAATGCATCCAAAATGGGATAAAATGCCATAGTTGATAGAGATGAATGAATAGATTTTGCATTTCCCTCTGAGGGTTTGCCTTCAAATAAAGGGATAGATGAGAAAATAGATAAGCTTCCTATTTTTAGACTTGACTGTGATTAAAGACCGTCCGTGCTGTGATAGTCGCATTCCTTTGTGATCTACACTCCAGCTGGCAAATGTGTCATTTAAGAGATGGGAGCCAGAGGACCTGGGATTACTGGAATACCATTAAGGGCTCCCTGAGAAATGAAAAGTCAACACCTATTGTGCTTCACTTTCCCAAACCACAGAATTGCTACTATTCTTGCCAATATTTGACATCTTAAATGTCAAGTAAATTATCCATAGGTACAAAGCAACTTCACACAGATTTTGTTATCTGAGCAAACTGGTTTTTTTTACAGGATATAATATTAGTGAAACTTCACACTATTTATGACTAACTATGATCATGGGAAGGGATCTGTATTTGGATCAGGTATAATTTGATATTGGAAGGTATATCTCACAAGTCTTGGCTTCTGTAAATGTCAAATAAGACGATAGGAGGCCTAAATCAGAGGACAACTTTGAAGTGTTAGAGTAATTAACCAAGCAAGGTGATGGGAGCTTGTTTAATTGGATTATAGATTTTCTTTTTGAGTTCTTACTTAATTCTTCATTCTGAAACAGAAATGTAAATTGAGATCATTGTGTTCACATCAGTCCTGTCTTCTGCTTCATCAACTAGCTGATAACTATGCTTGACTGCATGCTGAACAGCCACCCACCTCCCCCCTGCACTGTATTTTCTGATATTTGCACAGGAGTAGAGTAGGAGGAATGGAAAGGAAAAGGATTTTGTTTTACTCATCTTTATCTGGAAGAGCACTTTCAATTGGTGTAAGTTCATTGTCACCTTTGACCACAATTGTTGGCTTCTCATTATGTGAATAATGTGGTGGTGGTATGGTGGGGAGGGAGTGTGTCATTCTCTCATCTTCATCATAAACACCTTATTCAGTGGGAAACTCAGATTGCTTGACTTGATTACCCCACAGGCTCTTTTATAAATGCACCCAATGGCACCTGGGAAGATGCTTTAGGCATGCTGATACACATTTCTATCATCTTAGTTCTGGGGAGGTAGAGACAGGAGGATCCCTGAAATTCAATGGCCAGCAATCCTAATGGAATCTAGGATCCTCATATTATAATAAGACAACTTATTGCAAAGTGCAAGGTGGACAGCTCCTGAGGAACAAACATCAGGTTGGCCCTGACCTCCATGGGCATGCATAGACATGTACAAGTGTGCACACAAGCATGTTCATACACACAAACACACACACACACACATGCACCCCACACTTACAAATGTAAAATCACAAATAAATAAATATATCCTAGGAATTTATGAACTCAATTTACAGTCCACAACTGCAAAGCATCATGTTTGAATTAGCAATCTGATCACAGTTAAGAAAGTTGAGGACTTAAAGAAAATAACAAAAGATACAACCCAAATCTAGGTAGCACTTTCTAAATATTGAGCAGTCAGCTAAATATAAGATTCTATTAAAAGGTAACTTTAAAGAAGTGGTCTTAGTGTATACATTTTAGGCAATTACAAAATTTATAGCTGAAGAGATAGTGTCATAGATAAGAGTGTTTGCTGCACTTGGAGAGCAGGGTTTGTTTCCCAGCATCTATGTCAGATGACTCACAACTTCCTCTATCTTTAGTTCCAGGGGATCTGAGATCATCTATCCAGCACATGCTCATGCACACATACACATATGCATAGAATTATTTCGTTGCTACTTCACAACTAAAATTTTGCTACTGCTATGAATTGCAATATAAATATCTGACATGCAGGATATCTGATATGAAACCTTATGGTGGTCAAGGCCCACAGGATGAGACTTGGTGCAATAAATATATCACTTAAAAAATGAATGCATACCTTATAATAAAAAACAATCAAAAACCAAAATAAGATAAAATAAATCTTTTAAAAAGAAAATAGAGAATAGGGAAGACCTTATCTATCAATGATTTTTAAAGAGTCAGATTAAACATTTCCAAGTGATCCCTCCCCAGGACATACAAATAATAAAAAAGCATATTAATAGTTGATATGTTTCTGAGAGATTTATTGTTGATGATTGTTTCTACCAACTTACCAGAGTCTCAATACAGAATAGAAAACAGGGTAAAATCGGGTCAAGTAATGTCTTTAAGGATTAACTTTGCCATCTGATAAGAAGCCCAAAGAAAATGCAGCAGAAAATAGGAAAAAAGCCATGTGAACTAAGAGTTAAACAAAACAAGAACAAAGAAAGTTAAAACAAAAGGATGTTTTGATATCTCCCCATATTGTTGCAGCATCTGTGTCAAACCACAGAAGGTAGGTGAGGCTGGAATGATTAATTCACTTTCAATAATTAAAATACAATGGAATATGTTTTCATGATCAATGGAATAAAAAAGAGGAATGAAAATTGCAGAGAATAGTGTACAGGAGTAAGGAAGAAGCAAGTACCAGAAGGAGCCATGTAAGAGGTGATTCCATGCCTACTGCATGTTGTGCACCATGTGCTCACAAAGGCTAGGCATGGTTCAGATAGACATCCTTAGTGTTCTCTCCCTGAACTGTGTGGTGTGATACCTTTGGGTTCCTTTTCTTCTAATGCAGTTTTGAATAGAGTTAAAGGTGGGAAAAGGAAAATTTCAGAAGGGTAGTTTCCATCATACTTATGTTTTTAATAAAGCAGTCTAGCCAACAAAGCAATATTTCAGTGATCTCAAATTCACATGTGGCTCTTTTCTTCTCCCCTTCTCCCCTCTAGGAATCTTGGTGCTTTAGTGTTCCCACTGATGATGCTCCATATAGTGAGGTCCCTTCTGCTTTGCTCATTTTGCTTTACCTATACTCTAATAAACATGACTCCAAAGCTTTGGTTAACTTTAAAATTAAAATTCATCTTTAAGGGTCAAGCATTTGTTTCTTTCCTTGTACCTACTGATCTGAGAGTGAATGGCTAACAGCATATTCACATTTAATGTGCTGAGTTGTAGCTCATAAGTTTGACTTTCTGTACCCCTAGTGATGACAATTAAGCAAAACTCATAATACTGTAATTGAAGTGTTAACAGATAATTACCCATGTAATTATTTCAAGTCATTTTATTATCATTAGAGGAAGATAAAAGTCAATGATATAATTTAATATCAAATATTACTTGATTACCAAGATACACTTAATGCTAGTGAATCTGTTCTATAACAACTCAGGCATTTTCATTTAGCCAGTGGACAATGAAAATGTTGATTCTGTGCACAGGAACCATTATGGAAAGCCAAGAATGAGGCTCCCGGTGACTATCATTTACCAGTTCTGCCTGTCTCACTTATTCTCAGGGTGTCTTTTCAAACTCTTGATTCTGGCACCAGTGTATTTCTTGGATGTAGAATACGGTTAGAATAGGTTCTTTCGTTGATAAAGTTGGAGTGGACAGTGAGGAAGTCTCAACTGCCTTACTTAATCCATACAGTCCTGGGTCAACTCTATGAGTGCTACTTTTCCCCCCAGAATTCAAAGAGCTTGGTTTACATGAGTTCTCATCTACCATTCTGACATTTAGCTGCTTCTCTTTTATGCCTGACTGACTTTTGTTTGTTTCAGAATCTTCTGCATCCAATTTATTGTCAGAGTGGCTTTATGATGACCTATTCTGGCCCATTCCTCTCTGAGTAAGATACTGAAAATGTTTGCAGTAATAGGTACCTGCTCTTTTATTTTCATAAGTTCCAATTTCAATGTCTTTTTTGTGATCCTAGTCACTGACTTGTCTGATGACATTTTTGTCTGATTAGTGTTTGTCATCCCCAAATTCATTCCATTTGAAATATGACCCTCAATGTAAATACAGTAGTTGGTGGGGCACTAGGAAGGAGCCTGCGAGCAAGAGTAGAGCCCATATGAATGGGAAGAGGGCAGATATAAGACAGCATGAAATGAGCTCCCTTTCTATCTACCATATGAACCTGCAGTGAAAAGACAGCAGACGACAAACACAAGAGGGCTCTTACTAGATGCTACATAGGCTGCTACCTGATCAGAACCCAACAGTCTTGAGAATGTCCATAAATAATTGTCTATTACATATAAGCTGCTCAGTCTAAGGCACTTTGGTAACACGACCTACACTGGCAAGCATATTCCCAACTTATACTAGATCCTACCACTAAATAGTTAGAGAAACTTCTCATGTATTTTCCATCTGGTAAAAATTTTTGATAAGTGTTTACTATGGTTTTACTGTTCTGGAATCCTTTCTGGGGAAACACATTTAAAAATCATGATTTCTGAATTTAATTCCAGAAAGATTTTATACACAAGAGTTGCTCAGAAGCCATTAAAATTGTCAACCCTACAGCTATTTGTTCTAATTTTACTTAATTATAGAATAACTATGTAAAAAATGTGTCATTTAATTTCTCAATGCAAAACTTGAAAAAATACAACTTGAAAACACTTAATACTTGATTTTATTCTTGTAGTTTATTTCTCTCCTTTGTTTTGAAACATGACAATTTGTTTTATCATCTTATTGTATTAAATTTCTAATCTATTCATTTTGTTATTTTTTTTTCTGTTTTTCTTGAAACAAGATTTCACTATGCAGCCCTGGCTGACTTAAAACTCACTATACAGACCAGGGTAGCTGACAGCAAACTCACAGAAGTCTGCCTGTTTTACTTCCAAGGACTGGGATTAAAGGTATGAACCATCATGCTTGGACACTTTAAATCTTTTTATTAAGATACACAGAATAAAATGTTATAATTATTTTTAAAACCTTAGAACAGAATATGTGGATATATTTTATGACATAAAATGAAATTAATGAATATTATAGAAATTTCTGGAAGGATGTCTTTCACATCTGTGGATGACGCCCCGGAGTGACAGCTAACATCTTTTCTTTTGCTGTTTATTGTTGAACCAGTAAAGTCAGTGAACCCTAAAAAAAAAAAAAAGAAATTTCTAAGTAAATACTATGTTTGATTGAATATTTATCTTAACCAACTATTTTAGGTTTTCAGTATTACACTATATTATTACTATATATTGCATCTGACCATGCAATATTATTTTTCAAATAATCCATTTTACATGCTTACTTGGCATTATTAAAATTAAATATATTTTCAAAATCAGTTCTCTTCTTGGGATGTAGCTCAGCAGATAAAGAGTTGCCTAACATGCATGAAGCCCTTAGTTGATTTCCAGCACTGCACTAAACAAGCCCACTGGTGCAGACTTGAAATTTCAGCTCTCTGGATGTGGAGACAGGGGCATCAGAAAATTAAGACCATTCTCAACTCTACATTGAATGTGAGGGCAGCTTGTGATACCTAAGACTTTACCTCGAAATGCAAATTCTAAAGTAAAATAAAAATGAGCCCAATTCTCAGCTTCAGCTTGGTAATGTAGTTTCAGAGTCATTACTCTGATTTTTAAAAATGACATCAGCACAGTAACTTGTGCCAGGTCATCTTCCCTTTGTTGAATGTTTAAAGAATTCAATTTCACTGGAAAAAAATGAAAAATACACTTCCAAATTTCTGGTTCTTTAAAACACTTTTATTATTTTTTTTATGTCTCTATATGTACATTACATGAGGTTAGGCTGTCCCCTGGAGCCGGAGGTACAAGCAGATTGAAGCTGCCTGATTTGGGTGTTGGGTGAACTCTGGTTCAATAAATGTGAGTCATCTCTCTAGTCTCCACCAATTTCTTTTAAAGAACTAAATTTCACTGGCAAAGAGACAATAAACTATATAACTATCTCTAAATGTTGCAGAACATAAATACTTAAGTAATTGGTTTAATATTAATGTAATACAAATTGTACAATTGTTGATTTGATTTTTTTTTTTTTTTGTGAGGCTCTTCTCAGCTGGACAAGAACAAGTAAATTCCTTTTAACAGACTGAATGCTGTTCCAGGCCCTCAGGTTACTTAATTGACTGCTTGGCTGCCTACAGGATAAAGCTGACTTCCAATTCATCAGGCAAATCTCCTATGACTAAGCATATGGGCAGGCTTCCAGTTGACCGTTTTCATTGTGCTGGGCCAGTTAAGGTCAATACCCAACTAGGCCATAGTTGATTATTTGCAAACAATGTAATGGATGGGTCTAAATTTGGTGTTTTTCCAAAATTATCAAACTTGTTGTTTTTGTTTGGCACACAGATATTATCTGTTAAATTCCTATCGGTTGTAAATGTCTGTCTTCCAATTTAGACACCAAAGAACACATGCCTTATTTATGTGCTTACAATGAAAATGATTACTTTACATTTATCTGATATTAATAGACAGCTTTGACCAAAAATAAAGAGTATGCCTTTTCTCCTGTATCTTCATGCTTAAAACAATCAATTGCATTTGGGTAAGCACACATTTACAAATTCTTATTTTCTTGTAGGACCCACAGTTTCTGCTTTCCCAGAAGAAACATTTTTGAATTGACTGGAGAAAATAAAATTGAAGCCCAGAAATTACTATACTAAACATAATCACTGTAGTTTTACTTTATTATCACTTTAAAGTATCTTTTTGTGTTTAGGTTGTTGACTTGTTCATGATTCAAATCTTTCGTGTGATAGTAGTTGTTCCAATAGGAATTGTTTATTGTTGACATTTTGATTACTATGTTTTGAAGTAAACATATTTTGTTTGCATATTATGCAGAAATATTTTTCACTGCTAAAAGTTAAGCAATCTCACATTTACCTTGAATCATGAAGCCCTCAAACTCTATATTTAATTCTTCCTCTGTAGATAATCCTGCAGGTACGAAAACATTTTTCTTTCTCCTAAAATATTCTATTAAAAAAAAGATAGGACAATGATGAATTGCATGGGACATCTCAGAGTCTGAAATCAAAAGAAATAGTGAGGACTCTTGTACAGCAGGACAAATACCAAATTTATAAGTTTTCTGACATTTCGTGCATATTAGATTTTACCTACATTTATTTTACATACAATATCCCAACATTTGAAAGCTTAAAAAGAATTTTAACTCAATGAAGATAAAGCTAATCACTTCTTTGGTACCTAACTTGAAAGAGTTCAGCGAAGAGAGAAAAGGTAGACTGGGCATGGTCCTCGTTAGGGAAGGGAGGTGTGGAAAAGTCATGAGGACTCTACGTGGGATGCTGTGGGAAGCCTGCAAACTGGAGCTGGTCTGGCAGCTTAGGGTAGAGGAAGAGGTGAGCCAAGACTGTCATTTTTAGACATATGTTCTACTTGAGACCTAACAGATAGCACTGGCACACCCAGAAAAGGGAACCTTAGTTAAAGAATTTTCCCTACCTGATGGCCAATGGGTATCTCTGTTGAGAGATTCCGTGTTTGCTGACTCATATAGGAGGGCCCTGATGGCTAAGAACAATGCCATTCCTGGGCAGGTAATTCTGGCTTCTGTAGGAAAGTCTGGAGAAATGCCAGTAAGCCTTGTTTCTCCATGATTTCTTCTTCAGTTCCTGTCTCTAGTTTCCTGTCTTGGGTTTTTTCCTTGACTTTCCCCCATGATGAGCTAAAACTTGTAAACCAAATAGAATCTTGTCTCCCCTACATTGCTTTTGGTCAGTGTTTTATCCCAGTAATGGTAAGAAAACTAGAATAATACATATGCATTATTTGTTGCTGTATAAACAATGGAAGCCAGGACATTCATACTAGTCCGGTCCTTTAATTGAGCTGTCTGCAGCCATGGAGTAAATTCTTAAATATGACTTGGTTTTGCTGATCATAATTTTCAAAGCAAACTTAAAAAGTCACTAAAATTGAGGCTTTTGGGAAGAGTTGCTTCGGTATGTTGAAAAATTATATGATAAATGCAACAATTTCATAATATAATTAAAAATTTGTAGTATGAGTTTTTGATTTTATTCAATGTCCCCGTTTTTTATTACCTTTAAATATTTGGCACATATAACAATATCCATCCACCTTAGTCACCAATGGGGATAGAGTGGATGGGTTTCTAATCTAGTAAGTGAAATGGGTGCAGTGTTATATAATACTGGACACAGAAAGAAGGTAGCTCTGTGAGATGAGTGAACAAATGCTGGAGCTATTTGAACTTAGAGAGTCAGAGTCTTTGCCTCAAGTCAGATATGGCTATCACTTCTTCCCCAGTATGGCACTTAAAAGAGTATACTTACCAGTGTAAAGTAGAAAAAAAGATTAATTCAATGTGGCCACAATGGAAAATGGAGCAAAGTGATTCACAGAGAACCTGCCAATTCTTCATTAGGGTAGGAAAATGAGATTAAAGTTAAAACAGAGACTCAAGGGTATGCATAGACATGCAGTCCTGGCCAAGGTGTGGTCCTGCCCATGATTGACTTATATTGTCTGGGCTTCAGTCTTGTCCTGTATAGTGATCTGTAATTGTTATAACTGTGAAAAATCTCTCTCTGGGATTCAAATTTCCCCTCTAGTGGGCACATAATTCCTCTCCTCCATGAGATTACTGTAAAAAACATTCTCACGTATATGGGTCTACTTTTTCAATGTCTATGACATTGAGAATACAAGTATTTCTCAAAAACTATCTTCATATCTTCCTCACTATCAGTCCAGAGTCAGTGAGCTCTCACCAGCTCAGGTCTGCTGTTTCTATAGGTGTCACCATCATGGTCTTGACCCCTTTGCTCCTCTCTCTTGTACTGGTCTCTGGTAGCTTGGCCCAGTGCTTAGCTGTGGATCTCTGCATCTGCTTCCCTCAGTTGTTGGAAGAAGATTCTATGATGACAGGTAAAGTATTCATCAATCTGACTGTAGAGGAAGCTCAGTTTAGGCACCCTCTCCACTATTGTTTAGATTTTAGCTAGATTATTTTAGTGGATTCCTTAGAATTTCTCTAGTGCCAGATTTCTTGCTAGCCCCATTATGGGCATGGAAACATTTCCCAACCAAGTCAGAATAAACTGGTCTCTTCAATATTCCTAGCAAATTGTACACATGCCTATTTATTAGTAAGTAGGAAAATGTAAGTAAGCTTTGTACATGTATCTTCATATATATATATATATATATATATATACACATACAAACATGCATATATATGAACATATATATGAAGCTTTTGAGATTATACTATACTTAAATCATTATCCTTTACCCTTGCCCTCCTTCCCATATACCCATTTTCCTGGCTTTCTTTCAAATTCATGACCCCTTTTTCATATATATATGTGTGTGTGTGTGTGTATGTGTGTGTGTGTGTATACACATATACAAATGAAGGCGTAAGTCATAAAACAATCCCACACCAGTATGGAATTGTGATTAATAAAATGGTTATTTATGTAAAGGGAAAAAACTTACAGATCACCGTCCCAGAAAACAGCCCTCTGCATGATCAGGATCAAAGTCTAACAGTCTGAAGCCGGAAGCAGGAGAGCCAGCACATGGCTACTGCTGCTTTTTTAAAACTAAAGAGACCATGCCCCAGTGGGCTGGTATCTTAAAGGCTATTGGCTGAAGGAGCTGAAGTAGCTCCAGTAGCATATAAGCAAAATATATGCATATATACATAAATAAATAAAAATTATTTTCTCTATATTATATTATATAACATACAATATAATAGACTATAATCATATTATTAAAATTATATAAAATTATTGATAAATATTTATAAATATATAAATACAACCTGTTCATTCTGTAAAATGTTACTCATATGTTTTCAGGTTGGCCATTTTTTTTTTTTAGTCAAAAGGTGTGCTCTTCCCTAAGAGAGATTATTTTTTACACTCTCAGCATTGTCTGTAGTTCTTTGCCTAGTATTGCTGGGTGATGTGGGTTCCCCTCTGTATGCTGTGTATACCATTGGTTAACAAAGAAACTGTCTTGAGCCCGTGATAGAGTAGAATAGTGCTAGGAGTGGAAAACTAAGCTGAATGCTGGGAGAAAGAAGGGAAGTGTCAGAGAGAAGCCATGTAGCCCTGCTGGAGACACATACTGAAATTTTGCTGGTAAACCACTACCATGTGGCAATACACAGATTAATGGTGATGGGTTAAATTAATACATAAGAGTTAGTCAATAAGAAGTTAGAGCTAATAGGCCAAGCAGTGATTTAATTAATACAGTATCTGTGTGGTTATTTGAGAAGTCTGGGCAGGCGGGAAACAAACAAGAGTCATCCTTACAACAAACTGGTGCTCCAATGTGGTTGACTATATCCACTTAAAACCTGAGAAAGCTTGAAAAGTAATGCTAGACACAAAAGAACAGAGTTTAGTACAGTTTCTTGGTGGCCACAATTTTTTTTCTATATTGGCTTACAGCAAGCAAGGTGTCATGGGGCATAGTAAAAACTGTGTGGCTTCTTTAAAGCAATAGCGGCTTCCTGGTTCACCAGCACAAATGGCTCCAACTCTTTCAGGAGGTCCAGCCAGCTACAGAGCGTTTGAGTGGAGTCTGTGAGCAGACTGCTACAACTTGCTTAATGGAAACATAGACCCACCGTGGGCCAGAAAATGGGAAAATGGGGCTGTGAACATGTCTCTTGCTAAACAGACCTCCGTCCCACCGTGTTGGACTGGGCAGAGCCAAACGACAGCCTTAGTTGCTGCTTAGCATTTTAAGAAGCACTTCTGGTGAGTGTGGGAACAAACAACGCTCTGAAGGGGGTTGACAGCTGGGGCAGACTGAGAGAGCACTGATAGTGACACTGGGATGTTTCTCTACTGCATGTACTGGCTTATTGGGATCCTATTCTCTTTGGATGTATACCTTGCTCAACCTAGATGTAGTAGGGAAGGCCTTGGACTCTCCATAGGGCAGGGTGCAATCCTTCTCTTAGGATTGGGTGGGGTGGGGTGGGTCTGTGGAGGGAGTGGGAGAGGAGCAGGAAGATGGGAGGGAATGGGAATTTGGATTGGTATTTTTTAAATAATAAAATAATAAAAAAACAAAAACAAAAAAAAACCAAAATTAAAATAAAATATATATTTCCTAAAATTAAAAAAAGGAAGCACTTCTGGTCAGAAAATAATTACAGATACAAAACAAAGTCAAATCCAGATTTAAAAAGACCTCTAAATGGGTCACGGTATTGAATAAATGTATGTAGACTTAGGAGAGAGAAGAAAAAGAGTAAAGAGATAGTAAATGTAATATAAAAGAGTGTAGACAGCCATATATTAAAGGAGTAATGATAATAAAATAAATATCAAAAAGTAATAGGTAAAAACAAACCACATTAAGATGTAATACACACAGAGAACCTGGATTATGTATATTATTGTGTTTTCTTTGAAATTTTTTGACTGTGAAAGAGCTAACTAGAGAGATATTTCATTGTATGGGCTGTTAAGATGAACCAACATAAAGGTATCTTGACTTCCAAATTTGAGTCTAAGGATATGTTGCTTTGGAGAAGAGGTTATTCTTTCCACAGAGAATGAGAACCTGTGGATTAATTCCAGACTAATGTGGTTTGATGGACCAAGAACCCCCTGAAAAGTTGCCTTGAACACCCCTCAAAAATTACTTTGCCCAATAAAGAGTAGGAAGCAGTTTGGAGAGAACAATGCCTATATCCCAAATACTGTTTGAAATGTTTCTTTACATTTAAAGGGGGATATGCTATAGAGATTTGCATTGGTATGGATCTTGCCTTGTTGATACAAATTTAAGGTCAATTTTGTTACACTGTGTGTGTGTGTATTTCTGCTCTTGATTAAGTTATTGTGATTGTGCCACTCATGTAAAAATGTATAATTAAGAAATATAGGTAAAAAGAGGGTCATCTATAATAGTCAAGCTTGTAGTCATGTTAGTTAGATTTTCTAGATATACAGAGTTGTATTTCAGATGGATAGGGATTCTTCAAATCTTTCAAAGACTACATAATATGGCATTTAAAGTGTTTTAAGAATTTAAGACTTTTTATGACAATGAGACACATCTTTTCCTCGCAGCACCGATCTACTTCATGAAGAAGATGGGCATTGAAGAGGCTCCTTATGGAGTTGGTTAGTCATTTGGGCAAGAGAGTGCTCTTGCCTGGACTGTTGCACACACTGGACACAAAGAACCCACAGAGAGAGGACTGCTGAACTTGCCTAAAGATGAGATGATCCTTTGGGATTCCTGCTTTATGAAATAGTCTGCCAAACATTCTGCCAGACACTGGAAAAAGTGACTGACAAACTGCCAATATAGGCAGAACTGTCTTTAAAATTTCCTGCTTCGTGGAGAAGACTTCCAGATACTATTGGCCTGTAGGCTGAAGATGGATGCCTCAATGGTACAGAAAGACTTTGGGTGACTGTCCAGGCAGGAGATGTCTCTGTCATTTCTAGAGTTTTGGAAGTTGCTTACAGTGCACTTCCTGTTTATATAGGTACGATTATATCCTTCTGGATTCTATGATGGAGTTGAAGAATTTATAGTTATAATTTTCCTTAGTTATGATAAAAATCAAGTAGATATAAATATTGTAACTGTAATTCTTGCTTGATACCTGTTTTGTTACATGTACTTTTACTATGTTAAAATTAAAACCTTTTTTATTTAAACAGAAAAGGGAAGGTGATGTAGGTCTCCCCTCTGTATGCTGTGAGTACCACTGGTTAATAAAGAAACTGTTTTGAGCTTGTGATTGAGTAGAATAGAGCTAGGCAGGGAAAACTAAACTGAGTGTTGGAAGAAAGAAAGACAGATTCGGAGATAAGCCATGGAGCCCCTGCCAGAGACAGACATGCTGAAACTTTGCCTGTAAGCCACTGTCATGTGGAGATACACAGATTAATGGAGATCAGTTAAATTAATATGTAAGAGTTAGCCAATAAGAAGCTAGAGCTAATGGGCCAAGCAGTGATTTAATTAATACAGTTTCTGTGTGGTTATTTCGGGAGTCTGGACAGGCGGGAAATGAACAAGTTGCCTCCTTACAGCAGCTGGGTCCTAATATCTTCTTCTGGGGAGGGAGTGAAAAGGCACAACATCAATGACCACAGAAGCTGGGAGTCAGGTAGAACGTTTACAGTAGACTTGTTTATTTAACAACAAGGAAAAACTTATATACCTTCCCAGCAACCAGGCTGAGTGACAGTTGACAGTTGACATTGAATGCTTGTCTCTCATTGGCTAGGGGCACAATCAGGACCTCTGACAGTGCCTGTTGCTAGGCACTCAGGAAACTGCTTGGTAGCTTCTTATTGACTAGGCACAGACAGGACCTTTGACACTCCAGGAAAACTCCAGGTTGACTTCTTTGGTCTGGTAAGCCTTATCTTCATACAACCTAGGACTGAGGTCTCTTGAGCTGTCCCCCTCCCAGGTTAGCATGACTATTAATGCTATCATTGTTCACCTCATTTCTAGACAGTTATATTTTAAGACTTTATGGGTGTTGCTTTTGACAGCCATGGGACACAAGTCTCTCAGAAAACTTACTCTTCCTCTGGATCTTATGACCTTTCTCCCCCTCCCTTCCATAATAATCCCTGAGCCTTAGGTGTGAGAGTTGTATTGTACATGCATCATTTGCAATGAAGCACCTCACCTCCACATTTTGATTGATTTTGGTTATCTGCAATGATCTCCATCCATACAAAGACAAGTTTCCTTGATGAGGTGTGAAGAACACATATTTAGAGTGGTGTTAGGGATTGTGGTATTTAGTGATGTAATATGTAGATTCTCCTTGAAGACCCATGACTTCACTACCTTTCAGTATTTGGCTAAGTTTCTAGTTCCAGCTGTGGTTTCCCTCTTATGGAGCTGGTATTAAGTTCGATTAGAGATTGATGGTTAGGTTGCTGCCAAAGTGTGTGTCCAATACTGCATCCTCAGGGTTCTCGTGCCATGAGGCTCATTACTGTTGTTCATAGGCATAATATCTGGCTAAGACTGATGTTTACTTCCTTCCTTGGGAAAGCCAGTTCTTAGGGAGCAGATTTTCAGACTTATTTCAATGGCCTTTTGGTCTTGTTTCTGAGGTTCATGGTGATTTCAGAAATAGGGGATTACCTTCCACCTCTGGAATGTTGCCAATGGCAATAGCAATAACCTATAACATTTTCTATGGCATTTTCTAATCTCTTTGTCTAATAACTCAAAAGAGGACATCCAATGCCTGGTATATATTTTTTTATTCAGAACGCTGCAAAGTAACAAAGACTTTAAGTTATTTAAGGGTTAGATCAGTAAACTCTATTGCATGGCTACCTTGCCCTGTAGTGCTTCTCTTTTCTTTGATCTAGAATTACCTTGGAATCTGAAAGACCTACTTTATAAAAGAATCATTTGATAGCCACAGGAATGTCAAAACTAGGATTAGATTTCTGCTTCCAGAGAAGAAACATCATGGAATCAATGAAGTCCATTGAAGGCCTACCCATAACTTTATTTCACCTGATAATTTGCTAGGGCAAACAACTCTGGCCAGAAACAATGATAAGCAAGAAGATAATTGCTTCACAGTTGTCTGAGGCAGTGAGGAGATTTGATCCACTGGCCAAAGTCAAGAAAAGTGTGAAAAAGAAGTGTGCAAAGAACTTTGAGAAACTACCCCACATTTCTTAGAATCAGAGAGGTCATTTATTTGAACATGCAGGATAACAAGAAGTATGAGGATCTCTGAATTCCCAACACAGTTAGTCATCACCTTTACCTTACACGGATGCTGTTCAAGCAGAAAGCTAAGAGTGAGGCACGACTGTCAGTGCTACTGCTGTGAGTGTAGTGGATGGCATGACACCCTCACTAAGTCTGCAATGAGAAGCTGGAAATGGAGCAGTTGCAGACAATAAAAAGAAAAATAACAAGCTCTACCGTGATAACATCAAACCTGGACTTTAATAGCCATAAAATACATATATATTTCTATACATCACTAATTAGCAAGAGCAAAGCAAAACACCTAAAATAGAATCAAGTCAAATCTTCGATATAGTTGTTTCATTACTGAGAGCTGGAGTATTTTAGATGCACCCTTTACAAACTGAGTGTGTTGTTGCATGACTATTATCTCAGCACATATTTTTTAAGTATCCAGAACAAAAGTCGGAAGATGAATTCTTCTAGAGTTTGCATGCAACAATTCTCCAGAAAGACCATGTGTTTACACATGAACCTAGATAGAGTGAATTTAGAGGATTGAAGTCTTTCAAAACACATTTTCCTATGATAATGAAATGTAAGTACAAGGCAGCTAAGCACATGTAGGAAATATATAACTAGGTAGGAATTAACTTGAAGCTTCCTAAATAATCAGTGGCTCAAAGAAGACTCAAGAAAAAAACACACATTCAAGGAAAACACTAATTCATCACATGAAAATAGTGATTAGAGAAAGCCACAGCTTCAAGTGTATGCAATGAAATGGAGAGAACTCAATTATGCAACCCACCTCCTACTCTTTATAAGGTCTATAAAATTGAGAAAAATGCAGCTAAATCAAGCAGAAGGAAACACATAGGGAATATCTGAATAGAAATAAATGAAATAAAGAAGAAATAAGCAATGCATATTTTTTAAACTGAAAAAGAAAAGACTGAAATTGACTTATTTTGACTAGAATGACCAAGAGAAATAAAAGAAATCCAATTACAAGAATCTGAGCAAGAAGGGGTGACTTTCATGTTCAGGACTTTACAGAACATTTCTTTGTTTTGATATTTATGGAAGAGAAATGAGAAAAATACACTTAGTTTCAAGGGGACAAGGAACTTGATGTCTAGGTGAAGATAACATGACATGCTTCATAGAAACTCCTCACCAACACTTTGAATAAATTACTGTAGTTCCAAGACAAGTCCAGAAAATTTCAAGTTCAAGAACAAGATATAAAAATCAACTGAACTTCCCTAATTAACAAAATAATCTCAAAATGAATTCTGTGCTACTTAAACTTGCACCAAAATAATAAAAATATTTAGAAATATAGTTTCCTTAAATAAAAGAAGTTCAAGACATCTACTTATGCTCTGAAAATTGTAAGTGTTGAAAGGGGATAGACACAAACAAACACATAGCCCTTTGGTGTCTTGGGCTGAAGGGCTTGGCATATAGATGGTAACTTTCAGAAAAGAGACCTATGGTTAAACACCATCCTTATCTAAACCCTAAATACCTCTTTGATTATGAAGCTAATCTTAAACTTCATTTGACTACTTCAAGATATCAGACTATAATAATGCTGAAAAAGAATAAAAATGACAGTGGAATTACTTAATTTTAATACCTTACTATGAAAGTTGCAGGTTTCAAAGCTATATGATATTGGCCTAAAATTATGAATGCAGTTCAGTTTAATATTCCATGGGAAAATCCCTTCTTTGCTTTACATGAAACTGCTTTGTGCAAGAATGCCAAAACAATTCAATGAATAAATAGTTCAGAAATCATAAGACACTGGCAATTAAAAAACATAAAAGGTAGATCTGTTCGACTTCACAGCAGGTAACAATAACTGGTCAATTGGGGGTCTAAATATGAGAGTTAAAGTCACAAATCTCTTATGAGAAAGCATGTAAATAAATTGCATGAGCCATATTATTAATGATTCCTTATACATAATAGCAAAAACAACAAAACATAAAAATTAAACCTTATCACAATTAATTTTTTCTAGTCAAGTAGCACAGGTTGAGAAGTAATGCTTACAAATCGCATATGTGAAAAGAACATGGAGTATATTTAAAACCATTACCAGAATTCAGTAATAAACCTATGTCACTAAATGGTAGCTGAACAATTTGGTTGGATATTCCCCCCCCCTTGAAGGTACTTATGCTATAAACAATTGTATGTGCTGAGTATCATTAGCAATTATTAGAGTCTATTATAAAAATTATGAAATACTGTCTCATATTCAGTAGGATATCTGTACTTAAAATGCTAGATAGTACATATAGGGATGAACATATACCAAAATTTGAACTTGTAAATATATTATTAAAATGCCAAATGGCCTCATCACCTCAGAAACTTGGTGAATCTTCAAAATAATAAACAAAATGATTATTACAAGTATGACAATTTCATTTTGGGGTAGATAACAAAGATAAATAAGATGTATGTCTAAACACAAAGTTGTAATTTAATGTTCTTTTGAGGCATTTTAATAGCCTACATGTGGAAACTACCCAGATAAGCACAATATGATTAATGAAAAGAATGATCATATTTATAAAATGAGATATTATATGGGAACCAAAGTAAATTAAGTATGAATTCATGAGGAAGGACACACAAACCTTGAATATATTAAGATGAAGCATGCCTAAGATCCTTCAAATTCCTTCAAATACATTACTCTTGTACATAATGTACAAAATAGATCTATTGTGACCACTTTGATGAGTGGCCAATTGACGGTGGAGAGAGGGTAGAATGAGCTATGAACACAGAGTTAGGGGCATCATTCTGATGTCAATAAAGTATGTTGAAATTATGTAATGGAAGTTTTTAATAACTTAGCAAATATAATAAAGTTGCTGAATTATATAATTTAAAAGGTGGAATATTAAAAAACTGAAAAACTTAATTACAGTTGCTTTGATATCAAAACTATCCATGATGTTGATGATGAACAACTGAGGTCCCAAGCAAAGCTTGTTAGAAGCACAAACACAAAACACACAGAGATATAGAGAGATACTGTGAATTAGGTGTTAATTGTTAGAATTGGGTTGGATGTGGTGTCTGCTGACACACAGTTGTTCTGGTAATGAGTAATGGGCACTTCACTGTTTTCCTGATGTCTTCAAAGTAATTTTCCTACCTATTTTCTAATTCTCATAAGATTCTGTCATGACTTATAAAATTTCCAATTTTACTGAGGGTAAAACCAATGCCCTCATGATTAAGAAATTAGTTCAAACTCTTTCCCTGAGTACAAAGCTATTTGTGCCAAGACGTGTACCTGACTGGAGTATCTACTGCAGCATAGACTTTACGGAAAGTATTCTGAAACAAACCTTTCACTCACTCATTAATTGATTGGTTATAGCATTCATTAGATATTTCTTAGAAAAACTATTCTACCCTGGCCATTCTTAACATTAGGCAAGACAGTACCAAGGATACCAGAAAGCACAAAACTGTCCCCAAGATAGAGTGGAGAGAGGAAAACAAGAGAGAACAACTCAATGAGAGCATGGTTGCTGACAGAATACAACGTAGGGCCATGATCAGAGAAGATGATCCTAGAGGATCTAAAACGAAGGTGATTGAAAGCCACAAGCTGACAATCAGAAACAAACCTGCTGTGAGGAAATCAGAGAAGGAAGGCCTTGAACCCTGGTAGCAGAAGTTGTACAACTTTTGAGTTAAGAACATTCTTGGACAGGAAGACAACAGACATAGCTGCAATATTATAATGGAGAGATAGAGATAAGATTTCTGAAAGCCAAGTAGATCCTATGTTCCAAATTTCTTTAGAGACCTGGATATTGGGTAGAAAGGGGTATAACGTGGAAGTTATGGTGATATTAATGAGGGTGCTGGTTATGATGAAGCTCTGTAAACCCCAAACAAAACATGCAACTGTAAATGTTTTATGCTGGTGTCTGTTAAATGTTTTGTGCATTATCCATCATCCTTAAATGACACATGGATCAGGAAGAGTGTCAATCAAATAAAACAGGCCCAGAGATACTAGCTCAGAAACTCATAATTGCACACCTTGGGCTGGGCAGTAGCCCAGTTGTTGAGCATTTGCCTAGCTCAGCAAAACCCTGGTGTTTATTCCAATAACTACAGAGTGAAGAGAATGAACACATGGCCATGCATCTTCCAGAAAGGTAAGGAAGAATCTGAATCCATGATACTTCATATCTTTGTTTATTATGGTTTCTAGATTTGGCTTCCTTCAAAAAAGGACATTCTGTGATAAACTATTATGTAAATGACCATTTAACAGCACATTTGTATGTGAATCAACTGGGGAGAAGTTAATGTGTATCCACTAGTTATTTTCTGGGTGTGCCCTATACCTATTATGGTTGTAATAATTATTAAAATGCTGATGTTTACTATTATTATCTAGGCAAGTCTAAGAATACCAACATTGTGATAATATTTTTAAAAGATAGGTCTCTAGATTTCTTTCTAGGTCAACACCCTTGGGGACATTTAAAAAGTACACCTTATATGCCTGAGACAAAAATCACCCAATGTACTGGGAAAGTCTGCTCATATGACT
This sequence comes from Ondatra zibethicus, assembly GCA_004026605.1. Taxonomy (NCBI): domain Eukaryota; kingdom Metazoa; phylum Chordata; class Mammalia; order Rodentia; family Cricetidae; genus Ondatra; species Ondatra zibethicus. Next base: position 115,392 of record PVIU01005167.1, read on the forward strand.
CGGGGTCAGAAGCAGAATTACACTGTCACTTATTAAGAAGGGCATGCTAAATAAGCAGGCAAGATCTTGTTATTTTGACACATAGTTACAGAAAAAGATCTGGCAGCCCCCAGAGCACAAAATGAAATGTCACAGGATCCAGGGAGATCCAGGTCGTGTCAGAGCTATGCGAGCGGCCCGTTCACTAGGAGAAAGAACTGTGACAGAACTGATTCTGCAGCACCAGAACCCTCAGCAGCTGTCTGCCAACCTGTGGGCTGCTGTCAGGGCTCGAGGATGCCAGTTTCTAGGGCCAGCTATGCAAGAAGAAGCCTTGAAGTTAGTATTGCTGGCACTAGAAGATGGTTCTGCCCTCTCAAGGAAAGTTCTGGTACTTTTTGTTGTGCAAAGACTAGAACCAAGATTTCCTCAGGCATCAAAAACAAGTATTGGTCATGTTGTGCAGCTACTGTATCGAGCTTCTTGTTTTAAGGTTACTAAAAGGGATGAAGACTCTTCCCTGATGCAGCTAAAAGAGGAATTTCGGAGTTATGAGGCACTGCGCAGAGAACATGATGCCCAAATCGTTCACATTGCCATGGAAGCAGGACTCCGTATTTCACCTGAGCAGTGGTCCTCACTGCTGTATGGGGACTTGGCTCATAAATCACACATGCAATCTATCATTGATAAGCTACAGTCTCCAGAATCATTTGCAAAGAGTGTCCAAGAATTGACAATTGTTTTGCAACGAACAGGTGACCCAGCTAATTTAAATAGACTGAGGCCTCATTTAGAACTTCTTGCAAACATAGACCCTAATCCAGATGCTGTTTCTCCAACTTGGGAACAGTTGGAAAATGCAATGGTAGCTGTTAAAACAGTGGTTCATGGTCTTGTGGACTTCATACAAAACTATAGTAGAAAAGGCCACGAGACACCCCAGCCTCAGCCAAACAGCAAGTACAAAACTAGCATGTGCCGAGATTTGCGACAACAAGGGGGTTGTCCACGAGGAACAAATTGTACATTTGCCCATTCTCAGGAAGAACTTGAAAAGTACCGATTAAGGAACAAAAAGATGAGTGCAACTGTAAGAACATTCCCTCTTCTGAATAAAGTTGGTATAAACAGCACTGTTACAACCACAGCCGGAAATGGCATTTCTGTCATAGGAAGTACTGAAACATCTGGGAAAATTGTTCCAAGTACAAATGGAATTTCAAATGCAGAAAACAGTGTTTCCCAGCTAATCCCACGAAGCACTGACAGTACGCTAAGAACTCTGGAGACTGTGAAGAAAGTCGGGAAAGTTGGCACTAATGGACAGAACCCTGCTGGGCCCTCTGCAGAGTCAGTATCTGAAAATAAAATTGGTTCTCCTCCGAAGACTCCTGTAAGTAACGCAGCAGCTACCTCCGCTGGGCCCTCTAATTTTGGAACAGAGTTAAGCTCTGTGCCTCCCAAATCCAGCCCATTTCTAACTAGAGTTCCAGTATATCCTCAGCATTCTGAAAGCATTCAGTATTTTCAAGACCCAAGGACTCAGATACCCTTTGAAGTCCCACAATACCCACAAACAGGATACTACCCACCACCTCCAACGGTACCAGCTGGTGTGACTCCTTGTGTTCCTCGCTTTGTGAGGTCCAATAATGTTCCAGAGTCCTCCCTCCCACCTGCTTCCATGCCATATGCTGATCATTACAGTACATTTTCCCCTCGAGACCGAATGAATTCTTCTCCTTACCAGCCTCCTCCTCCGCAGCAGTATGGACCA
>PVIU01005168.1:0-56800 GCA_004026605.1 Ondatra zibethicus
GCAGATGCAGCTTCCATCCCCAGTCTGATGGACTAGGCCTTCACACTCGGTCAAAATGAAGCCCTTCTCTCCTTAAGCTGCTTTTTGTCAGGCATTGACTCACAGCAATTGAAGCACGATTAATGAAAACTTAGAGACAGATGTTGGGGTTCAACCTGAAGACCAGAAAAGCAAAGCAGCCAGCCACTGGCTCTTGCCTTGACTTCAGGCCAAAATGGCGATCCTGCCCCCAGGAATCACAGACTGATACTGTGGTTGAGAGCTGTTCCCTCCCGTTTTATAATCCTCTCTAGGGTTGGGAGTAAAGGCCAGGCACCACTGGGATTAAAGGCATGCACAGCCCAGTTTCTATGGCAACCTAGTGTGGCTACTGGGATTAAAGGCATACGCTACCATTACCTGATCTGTTAGCTGACCAGTGGGGCTGTTTCACCCTCAGATCTTCAGGAAAGCTTTATTTATTAAAATACAATTGAAATGCTACTACAAGCAATAAAAGAGTTAAAACAACACACTCTATAAGAAAAAAAATCAACCCCTTAAAGAAAATGTATATTTTCAAGAAAGGGAAATTATGTGGTGATTATTTATTTATACTGTTAAAGTATTTACCATTGAATTTTACATCTTAGCTAACTACTATGCTCAAGATAACATTGGTGAAAGGTCCTATTTTGAATTCACAGATTAATGAATATCTAGGTTTTATAAAAAAATATTTTTGTGGACTCCTTAGGCTTTCTCTCTCCATCAGTTTGACTTGGCTGTTCCCATTCGCGTACTTGTTCTCATTAGGGTTTGAATTTAGTGCTGGCCTTGATCTGCAGCAGGAGCACATATCTTGCTGTGTGATACTAACTTTACGTTACATCCTGAAACATTTGCAGTCCCAGAGGCAAGGAACTTATGGTTGCTACTTGAGAAGTAGGACCATCTTATAAATGAAGCCAAATTTGAAAACATTTTTCCTTGGTGCTAGTGTAGTTTCAGTATAATGAGGATTCAGCATCATCAACTAATGACCAAAGATGAATCATTGTTAAAAACACATTTTTGGCATAAAATACCAAATGTTTCTAGTTGGTTGATAATTTTCATAGCAGCCATGAAATCTGGCATGCCCTACACGCTTTTCATTAGAGACAGAACCCATTGAAGGTGCTTGTCATGTTCTGAAGTTGTCATGAGAATCAGGGAGGATGACACATGAGTTCCACTGCTCTGCAGTGCTACAGAGTTGCCTGTAGCACCACTTAAAATACACCACAGAGTTCCTCTCTTTTTCCCTGCCAGATAGGAAACGGAGTAGATCCATCAGGAGAGGTTCAGAAGCATTGAATCAACCTCTAAGAGTTTGATCAGAACTGTAAACTATTTATGAACTAATTTATTCTTTGGAATGGCAGTGAAGAAGTAACTTGTGTAGGCTACATTGATAGTAATTAATAGTAAGAATTCATAATAGAGGAGCTATTATTTAGTAAAACTGATCTCAAGAAACACAACTGTATTACAAAGTTGATATATAGCTTAGCTAAGATGTGTGTTATTCTGTACAAAGGGAAAAATGTTGCCTCATTAGAGAAAGATAGTAGATTCTTATTTAAAATTGTTTTTTGAAAACTTGATGCACAACTGCTGTATCTGCATCATTCCTGCTTTAATAGTAAGCTAACTATTAGTATCCATAAAATTACATGGGACTGCAGTCCTAAGAAGTTCTGTACATTTCTCAGTTACTCACTGTGTTTTATTATTTTTGAACAGAAAGCTGAAGAAAAACACTATCAAAATGCAGTGTGAAAATACATCACAAATGTGTTTATATCTCTTCTCATGGTTTACATACATGTAACATTTCATGGTTGCCAAACAATGTATCTCATCTTTTGACCCTTACTTTTTTTTTTGTCTGTGTGACCTGCAATTCATGTTTGGTCACTTACATCTAATAGATTTCCCACTTTCAAGTTTATACGAATGCTTCAGAATTAATATTAGAGTAGTTCTATGAATTATGAATTCTTTAAAAGAGCTATTACAGCTACAAAGTTTTTAAGTTTTAATAGCCTTGATCTCAAGAAACACACAACTATATTACACGGTTGACATATAGTTTAGCTAAGATGTGTGAAATTCTACACAAAGGGCAAAATTAGTGCTAGATACTAGTTTCTTATTTTTATTTTTTGAGAACTTCTAATATGCCTACTGCATTGATATCATTCCTGCTTCTCCACCCCAAAATAATACTTTCTAGAGATATGAGCAAATATTTATTTTGAACCTCTGATGTATGATGTCTCCCTGTATGCTGTGAATATGTTTTATTACCACTGGTTAATAAAGAAGCTGATTTGGCCAATAGCCAGGCAGAACAGAGCCAGGTGAGAAATCCAAACAGAGATACAAGGAGAAAAAGGACAGAATAAGGGAGACATCAGCAGCCTCTGGAGAAGCAAGATGTGAGGTAATACCGTGGACATGTGGAAATACATAGATTATTAGAAATGGGTTAATTTAAGATGTAAAATCTAGTTAGTAATAAGCCTGAGCTATCCACCAAACAGTTTGTGATTAATATTAAGCCTCAGAGTGGATATTTGGGAACTGGCAGGTGGGAGAGAAACCTCCAGTTACAAATGGTGCCAACCATCTGGCATGAATCAATATAAGACCTAAAAAAGTTTGTAAAAGGTTCTAATCACAAAGAAACAGTCACACAGAGCTTCCTAGTCTCTCATGCTAGCCACAGCACAGAATCACATTTCTGGAAAACTGGACACTATGGACCAAGCTGCTTGGTGGATTTCCAAAGTCTCTTACAGGGGCCATGATAAAGAGGCTCCCAGATGCTGCCTGCAGGCTTGAAAGCACAGCTGCAAGTTACTTAGTACTGCTTCCCAGAGTTGGGAAGGTAAGCGTGATTCTCTTGGGTACCTCCTCCATGTTGAAAAGCTGAACAGGGTGGAGCTAGCAGCCAAAGCCTTGGCTTTGGTCCTAGCCATGCTCACTTAGCATTTTAAAAACTCTCCTGGTCAAAAAATGATTATAGATACACAATAAAGATAGATTCAGACAGAAAAGGCCTCTAAATGGGTCACAATGTGTTTGGTAAACATGCATAGGCTTGGAAGAGAGAGGATAAAGGATAGACATAGTCATAGAATAAAAGAATAATTTAAAGATAATAAACTGAGGTTCTCAAAAAGGAAATAGAGCCAGGTGGTGGTGGCGCACGCCTTTAATCCCAACACTCGGGAGGCAGAGGCAGGCGGATCTCTGTGAGTTCGAAACCAGCCTGGACTACAAGAGCTAGTTCCAGGACAGGCTCCAAAACTACAGAGAAACCCTGTCTCGGAAAAAAAAAAAAGGAAATAGAGTAAAAAATTAAAATAAGCCACATAAAGATGATAAATGTACAGAGAAACTGGATTATGTATACTATTGTGTTTTCTTTGAATTTTTGACTATTAATGAGTTAACTGCAGAGAGAGATTTGATTATGGAGCCTGCTAAGCTAAACCAACATAAAGCTATCATGACTTCAAAACATGGGTCTAAGGATATGTTGCTTTGGAAAAGAGGTTTTGCTTTTGTTTCCTTCCAGGAAGCTATAGATTCCTTCCAGGTTAATATGTTTTGATGGAACAAGACACTTGAGAGATCTCTGATAGGAGCAATGATCCAGGTGATCCAATACCCAGAACATCTTCAAGGCAATTGACTGAGACAATGCAGCCTTATAGACTAATACAGCCAAGATTTAACCATAATTATAAGTTTTCTCAGGTTTGCCATAAGATTACTAGCACCCCCAATCAGCAGGAATTATTATAGAAAACTACATCCAAATCCCCAAAATATTGATTATTAATGTTTGTTTTCATTTAAAAGGGCATTAGTTATAAATGGTTAATGGTCATATCCAATCTCTTTTCTAAAAAGGTGGGATATGATATAGAAATGATAAAAAAGTAGATTATTAAATCTACTTTAATCCAAAAACAACTATTTATCTCAAAATCCATTGGTATGGAGTTTGGTTTATTGATACAAATGTAAGGTCAATTTTGTTACACTACATGTATATTTCTACTCTTATTTAAGGGATTATGGTAAGGTATGCAACTCATTTAAAAATGTATAGTTAAAATACAAATTAGTAGTCATCTATAATAGTCAAACTTATAGTCATGTTAGGTTTCCTAGATATTGCAGAGATAGAGTTCAGATGGATAGATAATCTTCAAACACTTCAAAGACCTACAGAATATGGCATTTAAATGTTTTAAGAATTCAGACTCTTCTTGACAGTGAGACACGTCCTGGCAGCACCAATTACTTCAAGAGGATGATGGGTATTGAAGAAGCTCTTTATGGAGTTTGTTTTCAATGTGTCAAGGCTAGCCATTTGGGCAAGAAACTGCTCTTTCCCGGACTGCTTGACTGTATGCTATATAAACTGGACATGCAGGACTCACAGGAAAATGATCACTAAACTTTGTCAAAACAAGGCAGGTTGGTCCTTCAGGGTTCCTGCTTCACAGAAGAAACTGCCAGACATTCTGCAGGACACAAGAAAGTGACTGACAAACTGCCAATACATCTGGGACAGTCTTTCAAATTTCCTGCTTCATTGCAAAGTCTTCAGATACTGTGGGCCTGTAGGCTGAAGATGGATGTCCAGTGTTACAGAAGAACTTTGGGTGACTGTCCAGGGAGCCAGGTGTCTCTGTCATTTGTAGAGTTTTAGAAGTTGCTTATAATGCACTTCCTGTTTACTTGGTAATATTATATCCTTCTGAGGTCTTTGATGGAGTTGAAGACTAGATAATTATAATTATAGTTTTCTTAAGTTATGATAAATGATAAATTAGAGATGAAACTTTAGACTCACAAAGATAAAATAAATGATAGAATATTTTATTTAATTTTGCCAAATACAAATAGACTAAATATTATAATTGTAATTCTTGCTTTATATCTGTTTTGTTACATGTAATTTTACAATGTTAAAGTTAAAACCTTCCTTTTCAATTAGACAGAAAAGGGGAAATGATGTGGGATGTCTCTATGTATGCTGTGAATATGTTTTATTACCATTGGTTAATAAAGAATCTTATTTGGCCAATAGCCAGGCAGAGTAGAGCCAGGTGGGAAATCCAAAAAGAGATACAGGGAGAAAAGGGGCGGAGTTAGGGAGTCCCTGAAGAAGCAGATGTGAGGTAATGGCACAGCCATGTGGCAGAACATAAATGACTAGAAATGGGTTAATTTAAGATGTAAAATCTAGTTAGTAATAAGCCTGAGCCATTAGCCAAACAGTTTCTAATTAATATTAAGCCTCAGAGTGGATATTCAGAAACTGGTGGGTGGGAAGGAAACCTCTAGTTACAGGACTCACTAAATTTTATTTCATGAAACAAACTATGTTTACCAGGTGATGAACATATCAGGCTTCATATGACATAAAATTTGTTTAAAACACAGGTTGGAGGTGACAAAATCCAGAGTTATTATGTGTTACATAAACTGGGAAAAGAAAATAGGTATTAGTTTGATAAAAATAATTCTTTCTAAATATCTGCATTAAGAATGTGGCATAAGTAAAAGTCAAGGTATTAGCCTTGCTATTAATATTATTTCAGGTAGCTTCCATATTAGAAGAAAACTTCCTGAAAATGTTGGATATTCTATAAAATACCTCAATTTGAATAAAATAATATTCTCTAGCTTTGGAATTTTTGTGACTTAATTTTTTATATGAATGGACACGTTTTTATTTATGTTTCTTTGTATGTACTAAACCATGGCGGGTTTATTGTTTGTTTGTTTGTTTGATCGTACAGGGAATTAGACCAAGGCCTCATCACTGCTATGCATGTCTTCTACTACCAAGCTGTGTCTCAAGCCCCTTTTAAGTTTCTATTCATTTTGAGAATCTCACTCAGTTACTCAGGCTGGTTTTGAATTCACTCGGTAGCAGAACGTCCTTGAACCCAGCATTCCTCTGCCCCGATTTCCCAAGTAGTTAGGCTTACAGTCCTGCACTACCAAGCCTAGCTCTAAACATTGTTTAAAACTCTGCTCATTTTACATTCTTAACAAAACATTTAAACACATATAAAAGTAGAGACAGTTGCATAGAGAATTAAAATACCAGCGAGCATAGTCAAACAGGGTTTTGAAGGCTGGCCTTGAACTCATGTTTTTCTGCCTGAGCTTCTGATGAGTTCTCACAGACAACATAGTCTACTTGGTTTGTTTATTTATGTGTGGGGATGTGTGTACACAGACGTGCCATGTTATATGTGTGAGGCTCAGATGACAACTTGCTGGAGTCAGTTCACTCGTTTCTCCATGTGAGTCCCAGGAATTTAACTCAGGTGATGAGGTTTGGCAGGAAGCACCTTCACCAACCAAGCCATTTGACCAACGCCGTAACTGTGGTGTTTGGTTTTTGTTTATCTGCTCTCAGCAGCGGGGAGAGATAGAAACAGAATGAGTGTGGTGGAAATAAAAAGAGTGTGCAGCATGAGGTCTTTTATAGACAGGCTTCTATTTGATGTTGGCTGTATCAATATGGAGAAATATTATTACTGACATATGGTTTAAAGTTCTGGTTCTCAACCTATTGGTCATAGCCCCTTTGAAAATCTCTAATTTACATTGCGATTCATAACAATAGCAAAATTGCAGTTATAAAGTAGCAATGAAAACAGTTTTATGGTGGGAGGGAGTTACTACACCATGAGGAGCGGTATTAAAGGGTCATAGCATTAGGAAGGTTGAGAACCGCTGGTTTAGGGATGAAGACACTGAGCATCCACAGTTGAGGTCTTCCACAGCATTTACAATCAGAGCCGCATTTGAAATGGATCTGAACAATATCCAGGTCTATGTCCTTTCTATGACTCCAGTTCATGGCTGACAAAGCCCTCAATCATATATCCTGGGAAGAGGAGCATATTTCTCCCCTGGTTTTTGATTCTTTGAAACCTCAGGTACCCTGTAGGGACTCAAGCAGATACAGATGGGTGTAAAAAGGGATGCTGGGAGTGAGGTTTCTGTCCTTGATGAGAAATGAAAGGGGCAGGAGGCAGTTACATGAGAAAAAGCAATAGGTCAATGCAGGCTTTGGGACACACCACCTAAATTAGGCAATTGTGTTGGGAATGGGTGCTGGGATTAGGTTTTTCGAAGAGCTTTCTCTCTCCTTATACAAGGGACTGGAGACTATAATACTAGATAATTTTATTTTTCTGTTCTTAAGAACAGCAGGCATGATATAGGTCTGCCATTCTATTCCAATTCAGATGAAGATGCAGCTTTATCTGGAATGTGTGTGTAACTGTCTTGGAATTAGATTCTTCAGGGTCGGATTATTTCCACACAGCAGACAAGCAAATTCCCGGGATACCAGGCAGTGTTTCTGTGGACTGCTCCTGCTTCCTGTCTGGAAGAACAGGACACTTTGCTTCTAACCCGGTTGTGGAAAGGTTGGATATCTCACCTCTCTTGGGCCCCTGTTTTTCTTCTTCTGAAAGCAAAAATGCTGGGCCAGAAAAGCACTAGACCGTTTTCCTCTTTATAGTTCTGAGAGGAGGAGGTGGAGACCAAAGGCACTTTAGGAAAGAGAAGAGGTGTGTGGTGGCGAGACAATCACCTCCAGTGGTTCAAATATTAAGACTTCCAAAGACTTGGAAGTTCCTAAGTCCTGCAGATGTTTCCAGAAGTGACCTGTTAATACTTCTACTCACTCGTGTGACTGTTTTAGAACTGTTAGTATTTTTATTTAGGGTGAAACTTTACTAGAAGTTTTGTTGCTGTTGTTGATTTCGCTTCATTTTGAACTCTTATGCACTCTGTCTAGGCAGTTTCTAAACCACAAATAACTTAGTCTAACGCTCAGAAAGTTAAACTCTACTCTTGAGAGTTGATTTAGAGTCGGATGCTATATGAAATGGAACAGATAGAACTTTGTGGTTTGTTTGGGAATGCTGGGATGAAACCCAGTGTCAGGGCAGCAAATGCTCTTCCACACTGCCCCCCAGATAAAGAGTTAAAGTTACAATAGTTTAATTAGTTATTGGACTGTGTAATACTTACAGTGGTAAATGCATGCCAAGTGGAACCATTTTACTATCGTATTGTATTAAGCTTTTCTAAGAGCAAAGTAAATTCATAAGTGGTTGTATAATCATGATAAGAAAGGTCGGATGTTTTTATTTGTATAAATACACATATTTCTCTTCTTTGGGTGTAATAGCCTACTCATCTGGTATGCACTGAGTTCCTGCTAACATGACAAGCCCTGCCCTTGCTGAGGTTGCCAAGATGAGTAGTGTATACTCTGTGGCCCTGGAAACTCAGAGCTAATAGAAGATGCTTCTATCCCACCTGGAAACAAAAGAGAGCTTGCAAAGACCTCTCTGTTGCACGATTTCAACTGAACTGTAAAGTGCTATCATTAAGTGAGACTGGGACCCTGTGTTCTTCACATTGTAGTAGCTACAACGTGGCAGGTACTCAATGTATATGTTATAGCTTCCTGATATTCTGTTCTTAGTAGATCCAAGAAGTAATGGATTACATATATACATTTGGAGCATTGGTGCTCTTATATTATGCCCTTCTGCCTCCTGTGTTGTATCTATTTGGGGTTAACTGGAAGGACACGAGATATGGAAAAAGAATTATGCACTGCCCAGATTTTAGAATAAGATAAAGGAGTGCCTTTGAAAAGCAAATGCTTAAACCTTTGCAAAAGCATCAGAACGTCCCATAGGTCTCAGACACCTTGGAACACGTCCTCAGAAGCACTGCTCTCTTCATGAACAAACAGCCATGTCACATATACCAAACTTTGATTTGGATGTTTAGTGTGATTTCGGATTGTCCACCAGAAATGATGGCAGCAAGCCTGAAAAGTCGAGATGTGTATTTTATGGCTTATCAGGATGGTGGGCTATATTTGTGAAGCACACACCGTCTGGCTAATGCTGTTAGAAAGACGATTAGCACTTAAGAATGTAAGAATGGAATCTAAAATGATCTTGGAAAACTTGAGTCGTGAGTTCTAAATAGAAACACATGTAGGCATAAGAGACAAGTGTGTGATGACTGTAGTATGACACCATGGCACGAAGAATTTTTAGTACACATGACTGACTCCAGAACTGCAAGCTAATTCTCGCCTCACTCTCCTCAGACTATATGAAAATACTCTGGCCAGCCTTGAGCCTACCAGTTATAGATACTTGCAACAAACTAAATGAGACTCGCATACAGAAAAAATAAGACATTTTAAGAATATGGGAACCTGGAGAATAAGCTGAATTTCTACGTGCAAGGAGCCAAAACATTTTACCTTTCACTCGTTCCTAGAAGTTATGTAGGCATGTGCCACCAAAACGAGGGCATGCGACAACAAGGAGGGAGACTGCCCACGTGTCCAGACAAAGGCATGCTAAGGAGGCAGCACTCTGCAGATGAGGGTGACCATGGCCACCTGCCGACTTGATGCATGTCTAAGGCACACAAGAATTTTTTTTTTAAAAAAAAAAGATGGAAGAGGATTTCCTGAGGTGTTGGAATATTTTAAGAAAAACACTGTAATACCTGATGTAGGATTGGCAGTTAAACTGGTGGTAGTTCATAGCAAAAAATGAGTCCAGGGAAATGCAAATTAGAGTCACAAGTCAATCATAATATACACGTTGAAGAGCTTAGCTATGAAATATTTACATTCTTACAACCATGTAAGTACTAAGTAGTAACCAAAATTCTGGTTCAATAAGATTCAGCAGATGAAGAAACGAGAAGGGCAGTGTGATGTAATAAAAGGAACAGCCCAGTGAAAGGGAATCGTCCCTTTTACTCCACAGTGAGCAGTTAACAGAGAAACTAAGATCGGCATCTTAAGCTAAAGATGGCAGAGTAATGCTGTGGGAGCAAACATGCAAAGTACCAGCCTGTCAATCAAACAAATGAACAAAACAAAATTACAACAGGGTGATGGCTGCTCGCTCCTTTAATCCCAGCACTCAGGAGGCAGAGACAGGCAGATCTCTGTGAGTTCAAGGCCAGCTGGGGCTACAGAGCAAGTTCTAGGACAGCTGGGCTACCCAGAGAAACCCTGTTTCGAAAAACCAAAGGAAAAAAGAAAAAGAAAAAAAATCACGAACATTTGAGATTGCTGTTGGAGTCAGAGAGATGCTTTAGGGGGAGGCACAGGAGGTACTAGTTTTTCACTGTAATCCTTGTAAATTGAATTTTTAAAAATATATTTAACCTTAGATTATAATAAAAAAGGAAACAAAATTATTTGGCTATGTAAACACGTAACTAGTATAAAAATGTCCAGATGTAGGGAAATTTTGACAAGGTAACGCCAACTGTTTGTTGTATTGAAAAGTCAAGACTTTGATTTGATTGGAAACTGATGGTCACTTGGGGAGGGAGTGTCAGTTTTCTTCAGGGATTCAGGCCCTGAGTGGTACCATGCTCTGGTAGGTGTTCCTTCACCCAGGCACAAACACTAAATGGATATGGATTATGGGGGATGGGAGGAGAGAGAGAGACAGAGACACAGAGAGACACACACAGAGGCAAAGAGACAGAGAAAGACAGACAGACAGAGGCAGAAAGAGAGAGAGAGAGGGAGATTTGGAAGGGAAAATGCTGATAGGTAATGGGACAGGAATTGGAGAGGAGGGAACGGGGGACTGAATTTATCAAACAGAATATATGTATGCATGGATATTAAATCCATTTGATTAAGGGCTGAGTTCTGCCGAGGCTAGACCTACGTGCATTCCTAAACAAAGGCTGTACTTCCTTTCCCGGAGCTGTGTGGGGCTGATCCCACTTACTCAGCAGGCCCACATGGATTGTGAGAAGTTATGGAGAAGTCTCATATGCATGACGTTGGCTCAGCTGGCTTTCTTCTGACTCTGTGGGCCTCTGGCAAAGGTGTGGTGGGAAGACAGAACACTGGGTTTGTAGACAGACAACCTAAGGTTAATTTCCAGCTCAATTGCATGCTATGTGTGTGACCTCAGAGAAGTTACCTCACCCTGAATCTTAATTTCCTCATCTGTAAATATGGGGCTACGTGATATCCACCCTATGGCAGTGTTGAGTGATTAATAAAACTATGCTTATAAAACACTTGACAGATGCTCAAAATATGTCAGCTCCCTCACCTTGGAGGTGGCAGTTCCCCCTCAGGGTTAGACCAGGGGTCATCAGCATGATGATGTCTGTTTACCTGCAACATATGTGCTGGTAGAGAATTAAAATATAGCTTATTTCATTTCATTTGTTTATTTCTGAGACAGGGACTCACTCAGTAGCTCTGGCTATCTTGGAGTTACTACGTAGACCAGACTGACCTTGAACTCACAGAGATTTCCCCACCTCTGCCTCCTGAGTGCTGGGATTAAAGGCAGATGCCACGACACCCAGCTTTAAGATATAAATTTCAATATTCACCTGTTTTTACCTTTTGTGTATTGGAAAACAATCAGTTTTCCTATCCAGATATGGAAATGTTTTTAAAAGTTTATTTGTTCAAATTATATAGCTATTTGGTGACCTATAGACACAACTTGAGAGCTTGTTAGTTCCATGTGGCCTAGAACTGTGAGCAAGCTAGAGAAATAATCAAGGCCTGTGGGTAATGGAATAGTCAAAACATGCCCCCTTTCAACCAGGTCTCCCAAATTGCTACATAACCCTTCGGGATCCTGTGAATCATAGTTTATAATCATATTTCACAGATACAGGCATTTCCCCGAGGGCATTGTTTATATGAAGTTTCGAAAAAGCAACTTATTTTTCCAACTATTGACTCTGGCACCTGGCTCAGGAAGGTGGGGGAAGGAGAGGGAGGAATGCTTGGTAGGGAAGGGATGAGGCCCTCGATAGGTAGCAAAACAAAGTCGGTTGTTGAAGAAAGGCCCTCCTAAAGAGCAAACCTCGGCCACCTCCCAGCTTGGTGGCACTGTCTAAAGAGACTCCCAGCTTGCCACATCTCAAATCTACTTGCAATTGAGTGCCTTTAATAGGAAGTCTGTATTTTCACTTTGAAATTCTTTAAATAAAAAATTTCTATAATATATATGACTATTTTAAATGCAGCAAGTAAACAATATTTCAATAATAATCTGCTGTCCAGTAGAGTTATCCTTTGAGCCAGGTGAAGAAACATGAAAGAACTATCTACTGGTCCACCCTCTCTTCCTTGAGCAGGAGCAGAAGTCCTTTCAATAATTTACCATTGTGCTGATCAGGTCCTTGCATTGAATGCCCACTGGACACCAAGCTGACTTTACCAGGATAGCTTTCTGTGAAGAGTGATGTTGGAAACCTAGATTAAGGCAGAGGCAATGACTGTGGGGATGATAACAGAAATACACAGGAAGATAAAGTAATTTCAAAGCTAGAAAGGTCAACCCTTAGTCACTCCCAGAAAGGCTTCTATAAAAGAAGTAAAATTTGCCTGGATCTCAATCTTTGTGAGAACTCTTCAGTCCCATAAAGGAGGAGAGTGCACTAGAGAGCTTGGAACCAAAAGTCTGCTTGGCCAAGGCATGCAGACCCACACAATTAAGGAGTGGGTATGAGAAGGGAGTAGGAGGTGAGGAACAAGAAACAAGAGAACACCCCGTAATTAATGGAGGTGATGAGCTCCCAGGAGATGCCTTGGCCAGAGAAACATTGGTGATGGTGAGGAGGGGAGAGACTAGAGTCATCCCGATGTTGGATAACAAGGTCTTAAATTATGGAAATGAGCATGCCAAGCAGGGCTGATAAGTTATTGTAAAACTCTTTACAATCTAGAGTGCCATGTAGAACCGTAGAAGTATTATCTGTCCTTGCTTTGATCCTACTGTGATAGCTCATCTCCAGTTGAATGAACATTGTGGTGCCCGTACTAAGTCTGCAATAGGTACGTGTTGCCATCACCATGTCCTCTCGTGACTGCCCAGAATTTATTATGAAAGCTATTTTTAGCGCAAGCTCTTTTTAGTCTCTTTAAACATCATAAAATAAACTCAGCTAGCCCATTCTGTTCCCTGCAAGTGCCCTAGAAAGACTATTAACTCTGCTGCTAGTACAAAAGATAAGGTCCACAGAACTTTGGTAGAGTGGGGACTAAAACCACCTTTTACTTTACAGCCATTTAACACAGAAGAGGGAATTGATGACTTGGGCACCGTGTTTTTGGCATTCCTGATCTGTGATACAATGGAATCTAGTACACATTTCTTTCAACTTTTATCTTTAGGAATGTCTGATGTGTAAACATTCAATAATAACGATTTAATGTGTTGACTAAATAGCCATGCTAAATCCATCAATGAAACAGCTGAGGAAATCATTTCTGGGAAAATTTTACTGCTCCACGGTGCTCATCAGACAGGAAGTGGCAGGAAACAATGCATTGTGGTGCATACCCACCCCCGCCTTCTCTCCCAGCAGGATTCAGTGTGTCATTCATTGTGTTAGATTTTGCCTTCCAGCTGCCTGCAGCCCACATTTTTATCCTTGCTTTCCCCTTTAGTGGTATACTTTGATGAACCAGTTCCTTAGACAGTGTCTTTTTATTCTCTTTAGACCACTTTTTTCTCCAATTGAGAAAGAAACTTGATTTAAAGGGAAAAAATAGTCAAGTAGCTGAAATTATTCTGACATATGAAATAGTCATGCTTGCAATATGAAATAGCCATTAGATAATTTCCATAATCCTATAGGATAAGTCCTGTTGGTTCAATAAAAACGAGGTTTGTCAAAAATTTGCACCACTTTAAGATGTAAGTCACAACCTGAAATGAAAATACCATTTGCAAAAAGATCCTCCTTTTACTGAAGTATGATTTTTTTGCCCTAAATTTTCTTTGCCTGTCTCTTACTCTCACCTTTCCACATTTTTTCTTCATTTGGGAAGAATACATTTTCCTCACTCTTAGTAGAATAAATTACTTTTTGGCCAGACTCCATAGGTTCACATTAAACAACTGGGTTATTTTTTAAATTTCTTTTTATTAATCCTTTCTTTCACATCATGCATTTCCATCCCATTCATTTCCCCATCCCTTCGTATCCACCCTCTGCCCTTGCAACCTACCCCCGAAAATAAAATAAAATAAAATTTAAATGAAGAAAGAGTAGAAGAAAAAAGAGAGAAAAGAAAATCAATCTAGAAGTCATGAGAGTCATGGAAGCTGCAGTGTGACCCAGTGAGTCATGCAGTAAACATTTTATCTATATAGCCTTACTTGCAAGTGTTTATTGCAAATAGCCATTGGTCTGGTTCAAGGCCTCTGGTTTCTGCTGCACTATCAATGCTGGGCCTTCCTGGAACTCCTCTAGGTTATCCTGTTGTTGCTCTGTGTCATGGAGATCCTACAGCTTTGGGTCTGCAGGACCAGTCCCTTCACATGCTCCTGCAGATCACAGATGCGGTGGATGTTGGGGTGGGCCAACTCATAACCCTGGTTCTAGGCCTGGGTAGTAGCAAGGTTGGTCAGACTGCCAGCTCTCCTATGTCCTCAACACCAGGGTGAACACTCCAGCATTGCCCTGGTGAGTTCACCCCTTGCAGCAATGAGGAAGGGGCAGGGCCAGTTCTCCTGCTTTCCTGTCCTCAGGGTTGGATCTCCACTACCTACCTACCTTCAGGGCCAGCTCTATTGTGTCGCCCAGGCATGAGATAGGGGCCATTCTCCTGAGTGCTGCAGCTGATGAGGGGCAGGGACAGCTCTCCCACTCTTATGATCAGAGCCAGCTCTTCCACCTGCCTCAGGAGTTGATGGACAGGGCAGGAGGGGCTCAACTAGTTATTTTTGAAAACACCTATGTAAGGGGTTGTTCAGCCATGTCTGCCTATCAGAGGTCAGCTAATGGAATTTTAATGAAATAACAAGGCACAAACCCCATCCTTAGAATTATCAATTTGACTGGTATGGGTAACTTGAATGTTCACATTGCATAAACCCCTCAGGCTGACTCTAATGGACAGCAGAGCTGAGACCTCTGTCTTTACTGTCCTTTACAAACATACACCAGGCTCCTTTTCAGCTTGCCAGATCCAACCTCCCTATTTCTCACTCAAAAGATTTCTCTTGGGGTAACTTTCAGCCAAGTACTATGTTTTTCAAAGTCATGGACCTAAGATGATCTATTAGAATGTATGGAAAATAAAATAGTCTCTCTCTCTCTCTCCTCTCTTCCTCTCTCCTACCTTGGTGCGATGTTGAACCCAAAATATGCTATGCTATGCTATGCTATGCTATGCTATGTCTTTATCACTGAGACACACTCTCAGTCTCTTCATTTAAAAATCTCATTTTAAGTGATATCTAATATTTTTTATTAATTTTATTGAGCTCTACATTTTTCTCTGTTCCCCTCCCTGCCTCTCCCCTCACCTTCAACCCTCTCTCATCTTCCCCATGCTCCCAGTTTACTCAGGAGATCTTGTCTTTTTCTACTTCCCATGTAGATTAGATCCATGTATGTCTCTCTTAGAGTCCTCATTGTTTCTAGGTTCTCTGGGATTGTGATTTGTAGGCTGATTTTCTTTGCTTTATGTTTAAAAACCACCTAAGAGTGAGTACATGTGATAATTGTCTTTCTGGGTCTGGGTTACCTCAATCAAAATGATGTTTTCTAGCTCCATCCATTTGCCTGCAAATTTCAAGAGTTCATTATTTTTTTCTGCTGTGTAGTACTCCATTGTGTAAATGTACCACTTTCCTTATCCATTTTTTGATCAAGGGGCATTTAGGTAGTTTCCAGGTTCTGGCTATGACAAACAATGCTGCTCTGAACATAGTTGAGCACATGTCCTTGTGGCACGATTGAGCATCCTTTGGATATATACCCAAAAGTGGTATTTCTGGGTCTTGAGGAAGGTTGTTTCCTAATTTTCTGAGAAATTATCACACTGATATCCAAAAGGGCTATACCAGCTTGCACTCCCACCAGCAATGCAGGAGTGTTCCCTTTACCCCACATCCTCTCCAGCATAAGTGTTTTTGATCTTGGTCGTTTTTACTGGCTCAGTCCTGCTCCTTTGGAGTTTGCTCCCTCAGGCCCACTCTGGCCCAGGTCGCTGGTTCAGTCCTGCTCCAATGAAGTTTGTTGCCTCAGGCCTGCTCTGGACCAGGTCCTGGCTCTGTCCTGCTGCTGTGAATTTGCTGCCTCAGGCCTGCTCTGGACCAGGTTCTGGCTCAGTCCTGGATTTTTAAATTGTGGTATGGAACATGCAGTGCATTTGGGCAACAGATTGGTGGGTTGGGGTCAGAATAGAGCTCTTTCCCCATTGTCCAAATCCCCAGATTCTCTGCTTTCAACAAGAGCAAGCCAAACGTTGGCTTTCTGGTGTGCACTGAATATTGCGGGCTTCTCTAGAACCAAGTATGAGGTTTTCCAAGATGGGTGTGTTCTACTACATGACTGTGCTCCATGTAATAGTTAACCCTATAACATAGGCTCTCTGATTGCTTCTATATTCTTCCCAGGGTTCCCGATACAGCTTTATCTCCTGGTCCTTTCTCTCAGTAAAATTTCCCACTATCTTTCAAAGGGCAAAATTTACAAGTAGTCCTGAGTACTGTAACAAAAAGAAAAGCTCTAATGTAAGAAAGCTTCAGAATAGTCCCTCCTACTATGTGATAGTAAGAATTCATTAGTAAGGTACAACAGTAATATTGTTATTGCTATCATTATTGTTCTTTGAGACAGGGTCTCACTATGTAGCCTTGACTGGCCTCAGACTTACAGAGATCGACCTGCCTCTGCTTCCCAAGTGTAGGGATTAAAGGTGTGTGCCACCATGTCCAGCTATTACAGTTATATTTTTTAAGTATATACACTGTAGTATTTACAGGTTTAATGATACAGTGTCTGTACTTTAAACTAACCTGAAGGCAGATATGGTGGCTTAGGCCTGTAAGACCATCTACTCAAGAGGCCAAGGTAGGAGCAATATAAGTAGAAGGGTGGCCTGGTCAATTTAGGAAGACCCTGACATAAAATAAAAGGTAAAAAGAGGGCTGGGACTATGGCTTAGTGGTAGAGTAATTGCCTGGCATGTGCAAGGCCCTAGGTTCAATTCCCAGATTGTAAAAACAAATAAGACAAAACAAAATCCTGACTTGATATATTCAGTTCAATTAGTAAACAAATAAACACTCAATCAACAAGGAGGGAGGGAGGGAGAGAGAGAGAAGAAATGATAGAGATTGAATGTGATGATGTGATGCTTGGCTAGCATCTGGTAATTGTTGGATTAGAGTTCTGGGTACACCGGGTTTAATTTTTTTTTCTTTGTATATTTGAATTTTTGAAAAAAAAATTTTTATTTCTCTCTCTCTCTCTCTCTCTCTCTCTGTATGTGTGTGTGAATGCAGGTGCTGGTGGAGACCAAAGGCACTGGGGCATTAGCTTCCTGGATCTGGAGTTGTGATAAACAGTTGTGAGACGCCTGACGTGGGAGCTGAGAACTGAACTCAGGTCTTCTGGAAGAGCAGTAAGTGCTCTTAACTACCGAGCCATCTCTTTAGCCCCTTATGTTTGATTTTCTTTTTAATACTAAAATGTTTCTAAAAATTCTTTGGATCATTTATGGCTCAACTATTAAAAGCAAAACATCTAACTCAATATAAGCAGGATACTCTAAATCACAACTCTTGAGGCTGGACAATCGGTGACTCCGCTTTAGAAAGACTCTCTTCCTCAGGCTGACCCCCCCACTTCCTCTGCATATCACCCACTTTCTTCCTTCTTTCCCCTGTCCCCCCCCCGCATGCTTCTCTCTCAGCTGTCAATGATTGTGCTCCTAGACTTAGCAACCCCTCTTCTATCTCTTTCCTGTCTTGCTTTTCTTGTCACTTCCCAAAGCCTCCCGGATGGATAGCAAATAATCAAAGCTATCAACCATGCTGGCCTGCCTCCTAATTCCGCCAGAAGCTGCCCTGCAGCCCAGCGCTGGTGTGCTGGAAGGGCCAGGAAAGCAGGTCCTGCACATTTGCTTGATGGCTCTCTCTGATTGCGACTCTGGCCTGAGGCTGTGACCTGGATGCTTCTAGCCTCTGTCACTGTCCTCCATGAGGAGATTTCAGATCCTGCAGTTGGGAGGAGATGCCCTTTCTTCTCTCTTCTGCTAGGCCCAATGAAAACCACCCCATCTCCTACGTCTCTTTGCTCATCCTGAGAAACGGAGAGTCTCCATGTAGGCATCAGTGCTTCTGTTAGGGGAGTTTCTAAAACATACGTGTGTTTTTTGAACTCTAATTCCTTTTAAAGCAGGTAAGCTCCTCTGAAAGTCCCTTAAGCATTTAATTGTAACTGTAATCTTTAGGCGACTTGGTGATCGTACAATCTTTTATTCTTTTCTTTCTTTTTTTTTTGGAAAAGGCCTGGTACTTGGTTTTCAATCCCTGTAAATGCAGATGAGGAAGGCCGTGCCTCTCCACAATGTTCCGCACTCCATTCCACCGGTCAGCTTTTGGATATCTGTTCCCTCAAACAGCTTTCCGAACCCTCATCCTCAGCAGGGCTATGGATTGCATCAGCACTTCACTCTCCTCTAGTGCTCTGTGGCCTACATGCCGGCATGTGGAGGGCAGCGGTCAGTGTGGACAGCGAGCACTCCGGCTTCAACAGCTGCATTAGTCTGACCTAGAGTCGAGCGCCGGTTGGGGCCTGGAGAACAAGTACTGGAGCCCTGGGAGGAGTGAAGAAATAGGTAATTGTTCCTTGTCTCTTCTCTCTGCACTTACAGCTCTCGAGGAGATGAGGGGTAAATCCCCCGACACTAGTGGGCATCTACTACAGAAGAACAAAGCACAGGGAGAATGAGAGAGTAATTACTCTTTCATTTATGTTTTAGGAGAAAATGGGCTACCTGCTGATTTATGTTATTAAAAAGCATTCACTAAATTTTTGATAAAATAATTTAAATGTCTAGTTGGTACTAGGTGAACTAGGGATACCCTAGGATTTTAGGCAGAAAATAGAATTTCAAGATTTTCAAGATCTTCTCAAAGAAATTTCTGATGCTGTAGAAAGTATCATTTTTGTCATACTTACCCAAGTTTGTCACAGAGCACCTTGGCAACGTATTTGATGCAGCATAGGTTTGCTGTGGTTGATGTTCTGGTTTAGTTTTTCATGCAGTTCAGGATGATCGCTCAAAACTTTCCCTTTGCTAGAAACAAGAGCTTCATGTTGAACAGTTAGATTTGCTGTTTTCTGGGTGAACTCTGGCAGGAATGTGGTTGATACTCATTGTTTTCTACACTGATTATCTGCTCACTCAAGAAAATCCAAGAAACACAGTAAAGTACAAATAAGTCAATAGAAAGTATATTTGTCAAGATTCTCTACAGTAACCAAACTCACAGAGTGAACCTCTCTCTATATATGCAGAAAAAGGACTTACTAGAATAACTACATGCTGTGGTCCAGCTAATTCAATAACAGTTGCCTTTAAACAGAAGGCTCAAGAGTCTAGTAGTTGCTCAGTCACAAGACTGGATATCTCAGTTGGTCTTCAGTATATGCCAGGATCCCAAAGGAGTAAGCTCTAATGTCAGCGAAAGAATGGATTTGCCAGTGAGGACAAGAACAAGCAAGCTTCCTTCTTCCATGTCCTTTATATAGGCTGCCAGCAGAAGGTGTGGCCCTGACTAAAGGTGGTTCTTCTCACCTCAAAAGATCTGGATTAAAGGTATGTCTTTCTACCTCAAAGATACGGATTAGAAGTAGGTCTTCCCACTTGAAATGATTTAACTAAGAAAAAAAAAAATCCCAGTATTTGGGTTTTAGTTGATTCCAGATAGAGTCAAGTTGACAACCTAAAATAGTCATCCCAGAAGTCTTGTCCCGGATGGTCACTAGCAACTTTGGCATGCGTGCCTACCAGTCAGCCTCCCATGCATATGCCCATCCTCCCTTTATTAGGATCACGATGCTCCTCTACCCAGCACTCTTGCCACTTAGCAGCCTACTGTGGGTATATTTCTAGGTATATGACAGTATTCTTTAGAGATTATTATCACGGCAACAAACACACAGGAAATGACCAAGTGAACACACCCACGTGGCCAACAGAGGACCCCCCCCAAATAACTCCTTCCTGTTCTCTTTCAGGTATCACCATCATACTGACTTTCAAAACCAACACTCCACCCATCTTTAGACCCTAGTTTTTTTTTTTTAGACCCTAGTTTTGCACTACTTAGAAATGGTATCACATAGTATGCACTATTTTATTTGTCTTTCTTCCTTTTCTCTCCTCCCTCCCTCCATTCCCTTCCTCCCTTCCTTTCTTGTATAGAACTTCTGTCATGTTTGTGAGAGTAATTGCTGTATTTATCATATGTTCATTTTCATCATTCTATTGAACTCTACTCCATGAATACACCATAATTTACTTAGTTATTCCAGTTTTGATGGTCTTTGTATTGTTTGTCCATCCTGAGGTGTTATGAAGAGGGCATCAATTATATCTTTTTTACTTATCTTCTACTGGAGATATATATATTTTCTCTCTTATGGATTGGGGTACTAGGCTATTTGGTAGGCCTGCTTAGCTTATAGACGATTCTAGTTTTTTAAGTGCCTATACCAATTTTAAACTTTTGGTGATGGTATATCAGAATCCCACTTGTTTTATTTTGAGACATAGTCTCATGTAATCCAGGCTGGTCTTGAGCACACTGGGTAGCTGGGGACGAGCTTAGACTCTTCCTAATCTGTAAATGGAGACTGCTTGTTTGTTTCCTGGCCGTTCTGACCCAAATAATCACTCAGAAACTTTGTTAATTCCAACACTGCTTGGTCAATGGCTTATGCATATTACTAACTAGCTCTTACATCTTAAATTAACCCATTTCTATTATTCTCTGTATTGTCACAAGTTGTGGCTTACTGGGTAGAGTTCTGGCATCTGTGCCCTACGGCAGCTACATGGTATCTCTCTGACTCTGCCTCCTTTCTCTATATATTTCTGTTCAGATTTCTGACCTGGCTTTATTTTGCTGAGCCATTGACCTAAACAGCTTTATTCATTAGCCAATAAAAGCAACACATATACAGAAGGACGTCCCACATCACTAATCCTCCTTCTTGCATGTGCTGAGATTGTAGGCATCAAATGTCAGGGCACCTGATTGGTAGTTCTATTTGTTTTACATTCCTGCCAGCACTTGACATTTTCAGTGTAAATAGTTCAGGCCACTAAAGGGGCTTGTCTGCAGTTCTGCTGTTTGTGCATATCAGGTCTTAGTATTGATTCTTTCTGTGTAGCTGCTTCAGGAACTTGTAGATTTTACTTCCATTACACTGCTGATAATCTTACAGAAATGCAGGAAACCCTTCCTACTTCAGTGAATGGACACTTGTCTATCACTGAGGGTCTAGGTTCATTTTATGTGTTGTGCAGTACTTTGTGAAATGATTGTTGAAATCATTTTTTTTCTGTTATCTGGTCTAGTTGACTTATGGGTGTTTTTGAGTACATTCAGATGAATCATTGGCCAGATATGTGGTGGAAATATCTTCTCCTATTCCCTTGTTTGCTCTTTTCACTCTTAATGTGTACTTGTTATGAGTGAATCTTCTTACTGTAGTCTGATTTATCAATAGTTTTCTTTTATTGTTGCTATATTTTACAACAGTCCCATTATCTTGTCCTTGTCATCTGAGCTCATAATAAATATATTAATTTATTATCATTAATAATAAATAACATAATTAGACATATAATTTATTTATAACAGCACACACACATATATATTTACTTATATTTATATCAAGGTGGCAAGCACCTTTACCTGTCGAGACATACTGCTAACTTATTGAACTTCAAGTTTTTATGTAGTTTGAAGCTGGCCTTAAATTCTTGATGCACCTGCCTCTACCTCCATAGTACTGGGATTATAGGCACTATAGCTGACTCAAAATTCTTTTTCCTCTTTTGGACAATCGATCCATTGTCATTAGTTAAAAAGAACATGTTTTCCACATTCTTGGCATTAATGTACCAATGATATACTCTATTATGTGAATGTGACATTTAAACAGGAGTCTCTAGTTAATTCATGTTTTATGTATTTTTCCTTAACATTTGGCTTCAAGTGACTTTTAAAAAAAGATATTGCAAGAGTTAGTTTTAAAGTAGTTTATGTTATAAAAATTAAGTATCAAGATACTGATAATACTCAAGCATTTGCTAAATATGCTGAAATTTTCAGTTATAATTCTAAAGTAAAAGGTTCACTTTATGGGTCAAGTAAAAGGTAGACTTTAAAAAGTAAATATTGACTAGCATTACCAGCCAATTTTTCTGTCACTATTATGGTTTGAATGTGAAATGTATCCCACAGGCTCGCATATTTGAACCCTTGGTCCCCACCTATTCGTGCTATCTTACAAGGTTGTGGGAACTTTGGTACACTGGGTCTTAGCAGGCACACACTGGCCTCTAGGGAGGGACCTCTAAGGTGATCCCTGGTTCTTGGCCAAGTTCTTTCTGTCTCCTCATCCACCAAGACAGGAAGAAACTGCACTGCCAGCTCTCACTGCCTCTGCTGCCATGCCTTCCTCCCTGTGGCTGACCCTTTGAGCCATGAGTCAGTACTGCTCCCATAGCTTGTTTATGTCAGGCGTCTCATAATACAGATGAGAAAAGGTAACTCATAGACGTGATTTAGGTTAATGCTCTCTCATTAATCATAACACCGATCTTACATTAGATATAAATTAATCTGTTGACTAATTGAACGACTCTTCCATGTACTCTTCTGAAGATGGTTTTTAGGGTGTAATGAATTGTTTCATTTTTTTTTCCCCAGAGAAACTCTGGCTTGTGAACACCTTGCAGAGTTAACATTGATTACTATGCTGTTTGCCAACCATTCAGTGACTTAGTTTAGGCAACTGTGTTTGAGAAGGTCTAACTTCAAAGACATTAGAAAATGGAAATTTTTGAAGATGACTTATAATCGGAAGTTAGCCAGGAAGTGTGTCCTGCATGTTCCAATGGTATAGACTGATGAATGCTATGATTTAAATGTATGATTGCACGGTTGGAATAACTTATTCTATCTAATCAGATTTATTTTATGAAATACACAGTAAATCAATTTCCCAAATGTACTTGAAATATAATTATAGCCCAGTGTCAGAGGAATCGATTATCCTTATTTCTTAGCTACTAGGAAAGAATTCCATGGTAGTACTTAGCCTTTGACTTGGAGTTTTGGTCTCTATTCAGTTTCTAGAGGTTATTGAAGTCTAATGTGTTTTATTTCCAAAACACAATCTTAAGTGACTAATAGGTCTGCCGTTTAAAACTGTTGTCAAAATGAACCATGCAGATTTGAAGTAAGTTTGTTTGAATTTGTGCCTTATTTCCTTTTATGATTGCGTGTGTGCTATGTGTGCTCATGTTTGTGCGTATATGATCGGGTGTTCATAAGGAGGTTGGGGTCAGTCTCCAGTGCTGTTCCTCGGGACACTGTCCACCTTAGTTTTTGAGATAAGCTCTCCCTCGCTGGCCTGGAACTCATTGATTAGACACAGCCCCAGGAATCTATTGGTCTCCACTTCCCCAGTCCTGAATTACAAACTTTTATCCCTGCATAGGTTCCAAGGGTTGGACTTAGGCCCTCCTATTTAAATAACAAGCACTTTACTAGCCCTGAGAAATTCTTTATAATGTAAAAAATTGGACTAGCACTTGGGAGGCAAAAGCGGGAGGAATTCAGAGTTCAAGGTTATGCTTATGCTTAGTTTCTTAATGAGTTTGGGCAACATGAGACTCAGTATCAAAAAAATAAAAAACAATCAAAAATATAACTAATCTACAATGCATAGAATTGCGTTTGAAATGAGTTTTGAACTTTAACAACTAGATTTTCCCACACTATTTATTAAGTATTGATTTATGCGTATTCACCTCTACATGTAATAACTATTTTTGGTTCTGTCAAAATTATTTTAAGGCAAAGAAACAAGGAGAAATTGATTTCAGACTTATTAGATTTAGTATACCTTTTATTTTCATATGTGAAAACCAAAGTCTGTGTTTCTCCAAAACTCTTACCACATTGTTTATTTAATGCTTGCACTGCACAAAATAGAACCAAAAGCTAGAAATTACCACAGCCAGGTTGCAGAGAGCGGTTTAGGTCAGAGGCTCCCAAAATGTGCTTCAGAAAATTCTAGTTCACGGGATTAAAGCAGTGTCCAGATCAAACCAACCAAACAACAGCAACAGCAACACTGTAGAGTAATCCAATTCACTTTGAAGATAAAAGCTAGCCAGGTTTCCCAAAGACCGAGACCTTCAGAATTTCTAATATGCTCTTGTTCTTTATGAGTGGGGATCCTGGGAGTTGGGAGAGCTGTATAGTATTTCCCAAACTGAGACTTCAGGGCAAACCCAATCTAGGCTAGTTGTTTCTGGAACATTCTTTGAGAAAATGTTTGCTTATGGAAACATGCTTCTCCCTAAGGTTACCAGTTCAGCCCCATCCCTCTCAAGGCCCATATCTGAAATTCTGATAATTCTGATACTTTTCTTGGCCGTATGTTCCTGTACTGAAAAGTTACAATATTGCTGACTTCTCCACAGGAGTTCACTTCCTTGAATTAGATCTTAGATGATCTCTTCCTCCTTTCAACAAATATTGATAAGTTCTTGCACTTCCCTCGGCATGGAACACTCTTGGGATTCCCAGGCAGGGTTAACCTCCTCTTCAATTCTCCCAGTAGACTACTTTGTTGTGTGTGTTTTCTTCCTCCCCCTTCTCTTACCAGACTATACTCAAACCCAATCTGTAACCAGGGACAACCGTGGTTTCCTGATCTGTTGGCTCTGCCTCCTCAGTGCTGGGATTACAGGTGCGCACAATTTATGTGGCGCTGGAGATGAACCCAGGACTTCACGCATGCCCAGCAAGGATTCTACCAGCTGCGCTGCATCCTCAAGCCCCTCTTACCATTCTCTCATGCATTATACCATCTGAAAATATTATTTGTGGCTATAGCCACCTGTAGCTCAGAGACCTTATCATTCTTTGTTTCACAGATCTTCCGAGGGGCATACCCTGGAACCGTGAGCCACAGCAAATCCTGTTCTAGTTTGCTTTCTGTGGCTGCGACAAAACACCTGGAAAGGAAAGAGTTAATTTGTTTTTATACACACACAAGACACACACACACAGACACACACACAGACACACACACACACACACACACACACACACTCACCCCAATCACTGAACAAAGTCAGGGCAGGAACCTGCAGCAGGCAGGAACGGAAACAGAGACCTCAGAGGAAGGCTGCTTACTGGCTTACTCCCCATGTTTTGCTCAGCTTGCTTTCTTACACAACTGAGGACCGCCTGCCCAAGGCTGGGCCTTTCCACGGCAATCGATAATAAAGAAAACGACCCACAGATTTTCCGGCAGGCCATCTTTAATTAAAATTTCTCCTTCCCAGATGATTCTAACATGTCAAATTGAGAAAAAAAAAAGAATCACACAATCTGGTTTTTCCCTTTAAGTTGCTTTTGTTACACAGTATTTGAACACAGGAGCAGGAAAAGTAACTTGGATTCAAAGGGTAAGAGACAGAAATGTGGAATCCCATTTGTTACTATGCACGCCTGAGGGAAGCAGGATGTTATGGGACCTCCAGGGAGCAACTCTGCTCTTGGACAGAGGTGGTTGTGGGCAGAGTGTCAAGGAAGAATTCTAGGCAATCTTTGAGTCAAATCAGGAAAACAACTCATTGGAAAGAGTGGGAAAACCTCAGCTGTTCCTGCAAGTACAATTTACAATTGACCCAGGAAGGCAGGTGGCAGAGGAGAGGGTTGGGGGCGTCGAGGCAAGTGAGGAGAGCTCACGGCAGGCTGAAAAACGATGCCGAGGAATTGAGAGTTTATCCTGACTTTGATGGGAAGAAGTAAAATTGTAAAGGATATAATGATTTTCAAATTAGTTTTCTATTTCTGGCAGCTAACAAGATTACTGGTGAGGAGACCGAGAAATGTTTTTAGCATTTAAGAATAATCATCCCTTTTCCCACCCTTATCCCAAGCTCCAGGGAGGCTCCTCCTCCTTTTTCTTTTCTCCATGCATAACTGCTGTTTTGGTAGAAAATACATTTTCTTCCATCTCCACATGCTCTTTGGCTTTCTTTTCTGTCCCTCTCCCCTTTGGTGACTTTTGTTTGCTTGTGCTTTGTTTTGTGCTATGGTGCTGGCTTTGAATTCACTGTACAGCCAAAGATGGCCTGGGTCCATGAATCCTCCTGCCTCTACCTCCCAAGTGTTAGGATTACAGGGCCGTGCCATCATGCTTGACTGACTACTTAATGTGAAAGGTCCAGTTTGAATGAATAGATGTAGGCGCTGTGGGCTAATACCGTCTGTACAACCCTGGGTCTGTTTCCCTGAGTACATCGAAGGAAAAGATCCTGATCTTTTGTGCATTTGTTCTGGGCGATTGGGACTAGATAGAGTTATTCACTGTTCTGTGGTTTCCTAAATGTCAGACACCCCATGAAATGCTGTCTTTCAGAAGTAACCTATTTATCCCTCCCAGCTACAGTTATGTGTCACGTAGTGCCAGGGATGCATCCTGAGCAATGCAGGACTAGGAGATTCATTGTAGTGTGAGCATCCCAGAGCCTCATTAACACGCACTCAGGTAAATCACTGCACGTGGCCTCTACATGTAATCATGTAATGAGACAGTAAACATGAGATTTACAAGGCTGCTACTAATGTGTCATGGCATACTGTATTACAATAAACCTTTATTGTATAATTAAGAGACATGTACTCTGAAATAAAGATAAAATAAACATAAACATAGAAGCCAGGAACAGTTGTTTGTCACCACTGAGGGCTGTGTGCTGTTAGTAATTGTGTTGGTTAGGATTTTATGCGGCTGACCATGTAGTAGGTTTGTTTATACCATCATTATACAAACTTGTGACTGCTTTGTAGTGTTTGAGGGTCATGATGGCTATGACATCATCGAGTGATAGACATTTTAAGGCTCATTCTTATCTTCAGGGACCACATACACATCGTCTGTCTTTGATGTTGATGTGGTCTACAGCTGAATCTATGTACTAGGTATTGTTATTAACTTTAGATGAAGGGTTAATCAGCCAAAGCAGAGTTTTGTAAATAAGCTGTTCAAAGTCACACCACCATTAGTAAAGATTAAAATGGAATCTTGAAAGACTGACATCAGAACCATAAAATATCTTATAAGGAACATTTGACTAAACACCATTAGAACTGGACTGTGGTCAATAATTAACAGTAAACACATAGCCAGCACAACAACTTGGTATGGTTTGTGTTGTACACATTTTAATAGCTAAGGTCACTGGGAGTGAGGATGCTTGTGTATTATTAATTGTATTATTCTTGTAACATTGCAATTTTCTAAATTTTTATTGGTAAAGCCACATAGTTTATGATTTGAACCCAGCCTATATGAGTCCAAGATGAAAGATTTTAACAACTGGAAGCATTCCTTCTGGTATCTCTGGTATCAACTTACTTGAATGGACTGTGACTTAAGACTTGGGTCCCAGAAAAGTCATGTGGAAAGGACAGGATGCAACTTCAAGTACGGCATCCTTTTTGCTGAGAGAGCTAGGACCTAAGAACATTCTGGAACCTTTGTCACTATCTCGCCTTGCCATCCATCTTCACTGCTTTGCATTGGATTTACTTCCTCAAAGAATGAGAAACCCATGAATTAAAAATCATGACTTGGACAGGTAGCTTAAAAGGCGAACACAGGGCAGAGAGCAGAAGGCTGGCCTGGAGCCGGCTGGAATCTGAAAAGGTAAACAGTGTGCCACCACTCAAACCAGGAGTCTGTGCATTGAGAGAACTAGAAGGGGAGACTGGAAAAATGACCATGGGATTTCCTGGTGGCCCAGGGGACCAGTGAGAATCATGAGGAACAATCAAGGGCACGCTAGCAATGTGTGCATGTGCAAGAGTGGGCTAAGGAGAGGGCCCAGAAGGAAAGGGCTGCAGAAAAACCAGGACTTGGGGGACTGTCTGCAGTGTCACCATGGTGTTGAGAATCATGGTCAGTCAGTGATACCTGATCATGGCAGCTTATCTAAAGTGGAAAGATCATGTACGATTTGGGGACATTCTTGAAGAATGTGTTTGCAGAAAGCCCAAGATGTTGGGAACTCTTTGGCGGGGGGGGGGGAACCCAGGTTGTGTTTATGTGGCTAATTATAGCATATTTGTTTAGTCCTTTAAAGGATGCAATTAGTAATTTACAGGCTTGGGGTTTTCATGCCAGGGAGAAAAAAAAGTAAAATGATCAAACTGGAGAAGAATTAAGGGAATGGAGAAGAAAAGGCCTGGCTGGAACACAGGGAAGGAAAGAGTACTGCAGGGACACAGAGACTGTGCTGAGCAATCCACATGCAGTACGACTGCAATGGATCAAGACAGAGGACATCCCTGCATCCCACAGGCCATTGACAATTGCCCAACTGTCTCTGGCTCAAATTATGAAGTACAATTATAAAGAGACAGAGTTGTGACTGACCCAGAACACCCTTTTGCTGGGATATTTTGCCATATTCTAAGTTTGATGGCTATTTGGCTCTTTAAGAAGAGTGAATATATTCGGCTTTTTAAAGCTACAAACTGACTGTTAGAGACACCAATTTCATTAGCCTCCTACCTTAAGTTTTTCTAAGAATAATAAAACTAAACTGAAATTTGGGAGAAAGAAGGCGGAGTCAAAAGAAGTCATGTAGTCCCGCCAGAGACAGACGCTAGCTGGAAGTTTACCCGGTAAGCCACAGCCACGTGGTGATACACATATTAATAGAAATGGGTTAATAGTAAGCCAGAAATAAGTTTAAGCTATTGGCCAAACAGTATTGCAAATAATATAGTTTCTGTGTGATTGTTTTGTGGTCTGGGCAGCTGGGAACGAACAAGCGGCCTCCCCCAACAAACATTTGTTAGAGAGACTGATTACAAACCAACTAATGTTAAAAAAAAAAAATAGAAAAGATCAACAACATATTGACATGCAGGGCAAGATATAGAGAAATGAAGTGTACATTTCTAGGGTGCTAAATGTCTTGAAATGAAATTCTGAAACTGTACCTGAAGCGTGATGGTGATCCAACAAGCCAAACATCCATTTTATAATGTAGGAGGCCGTGCATATAGAAACAGGAGTGGCACAGTCCTCTGGGGGTCGTGGGTAACTTACGTAAAGCACTCAACCAGAGACAAATGCATTAAAAATAAAGACTTCAGATAATTCACAGGTGTGTAAGTGTTTGGAAAATGTGGAACCTGTCTTAAGCCAAGTGACACAGCATTGTGCCTGCCACTCAACGGATTGCAGTAAATGTGCCTTTTAAATCTCTCTGCTCCAATGCAGTAAACACAAGCAAAGAGAGACTGTGCCTTTGATTAGGCTGAAGGCAAATGCATATACAGAAGCTGTAACTGGCAAGAAAGCAAGTGTGCATAGAACCGGGAAAATCTTCTAGCTACAGGACAAGCCTGTTATACTTATTAAGCATTTCAGTTTGTCTCTGTGATTTCATTTAATGCTCAAAACAATTCAGGCTCCATTTTGAAGGCGGGAGCTAGGGAATCAAATTTACAATTTGGGTGGGGGTGTGTCTCAGTGGTAGAGCGCTTGTCTAGCATGCAGAGGCCCTGTGATCTCTGAACAAGGGCATCACATGGCTGACAATGCGGCAACTATGGGATTGTGTCCAATGTAAATGGTACCCTTTCTTAGGCTGTGTGGTGGGAGGCTGCTGCTCGACAGGGTGAGCTCCCAGCTGATTTGCCTTAAAGGATAGCAGAAATGTTATTTGCCCCTGCCTTTCTGGGGCCTCTGTGTAAAACACTATTTCCTTATTTTGTTCTTTCAGAGAAAATACAAATGCAATAATAGAACATCCAATTATGTAAACAAATGAAGACAAAAAAATCATCCCAGTCCTGCCACTGAATGATAACCAGGGTTTATATTTTTTGTATATATTCCTAATTCTTTTATACTAATGTGTAAATGCTATACACATTCAAATATAGTTTTGCTAGTGACCAAAATGTGCATATCCAATTGGAAGCTGGTTCTTGTTTATTAAATCAGTTACATATGAAAGACAATTTTCTCCCGTGGAATTCTTATGAATTGTTGGTGTAACAATATGAACGTGTACTAGTAAAAACTTACTAGTAAAAACTTCTGCCGTATTTATTAAATTGACTGAGACACCAGAAGTAAAGCTAATAAGAAGGTCAAATGCTACTTATAACTCCAAAATAATAGCCATTCCAGGCTGCACAACAACCTAATATTGCATAGATTCGTTTCCTAATGTCAGTGTCTAATGGATGTGTGCGTAAAGACTGTCCATTTGTTTGTTGGCTTGTTTTTCTTTTGCTTTGTTTTGAGAGTGGGAATTTTATAGAGCTGCAATCAGCAGTAAGGAGCATTAGAATAACTCTCCAGATGACAGGAGACTTCAAATGCCGTCTTTGCAAAGGCACAGCTGAGAGAACTGCGCAAAGAACCTTAAAACACATGCCATTCATCTACCCCTCTAGAGGATCTCAACTTCTACCCTTGGATTTGTTAGAGTCTTTGGGTTATACTCTAGCTATACGTCTTGAAATCCCTGGCTTGAGGATCCCTGTAAGAAGCAGGTTAAAGTCACTCGTTTACTACTGAGATCCGTTATCTACCACACTACCGACACTTGATGTACTTGGTATTAAACCTGGCAGAAAGTAAAATAATGTGTTGCTGAGAAACTTACGTGCTCTTTCTTTATCATAAAAAGAGTAATCTTATTGACTATGATTCTGAAGTTCCTCATCCCAGGCCAGGAAGCTTAGAGTCAAAGCTGAGGCTAAATCAAAGAAGTTCTGTTGTGTCCTACTGTTTGAAGGCTTGCTCTGTCCTTAGGATTGTTTTCTGCTTCTATTTTGCTACCATCCTTGTTATATTGATCTAGAGAAGGACATTTTCCCCTTGATTTTCTATGCTTCAAAATGAAAGCAAAAGTCTATGTGGCTGAGGGAATGTAATGTAAAATACTGTGTTTTGCCACCTGAGTGATTTACTTTGTTCATCTCAACTTGATATACGTGTGTAATGTTGCATGATTTTTCTCTTAACACTTGGAGCCTGTAAAATATATTATCGCAAATCTGGCTGGAGTTGTCTTTTTATCAGTCTTATCTGGCTACTAGAGAATGCTTTTGACTTGATGACTAACATTTATTTCTATTTGGCCAAGGTTTTTCTTCTATTGTTTCTTTGATGATTGTTTCTCTTTCATCTACTCTGTTCTTTTATGGAGCTTCTTCTCGGAATGAAACATTTCTAAGGTGGCCTCTATATCTAATATGCTTGGAACATCTCTTCCCCAGTTTTAGTAACCCAGGATGCTGAGTGGGTTACATTTAAGTAAGTCTGGGGATCAGATTTTCAAACTTCATATATATTTATTTATTTTTATTTTGTGTGCATTGGTGTTTTGCCTGCATGTGTGTCTGTGTGTCAGATCTTGGAGTTGCAGACAGTTGTTAGCTGTCTTGTGGGTGCTGGGAATTAAGCCTGGGTCCTCTGGAAGAGTAGTCAGTGCTCCTAAGTGCTGAACCATCTTGCCAGCCTCTTTCAAAATTTTTATAGTGACAAAGAAGTTTTTAAATATTCTATCTATCATCTATCTATCTATCTATCTATCTATCTATCTATCTATCTATCTATCATCTATCTATCTATCTATCTACTTACTTTTTTATTCCCCCAAGATAGAGTTTCTCTGTGTAGCTACCGCTATCCTGGAACTCACTCTATAGACCAGGCTGGCCTTGAACTCACAGAGATTCACCTGCCTCTGCCTCCTCAGTGCTGGGATTACAGGCATGCACCACCACACCTGGCTAATTTTTTATTTTTAGCTTATTATTGAACCTATATTTTTCAAAGTGCAGTAAAAATCAATACAGCAAAGATGAATTTTAAAAGATACGCAAACTGCAAGCCAGGGTTTTGAAAAGTTATTGGCTCCCGCAGTAATGCATTCTCTCAGTTCCATCACTGTGGAAGTTCTGAAGGCTCTGCTCTCAGTCAGTCTCCATAACATATAAAGACTTTGGTCCTCTGATGACCTATGCTATGAGTAGCTTGCTGTAGGATAATCTGTCACGATAATTCCCACTGTGCCCTTCACTTTACATTCTGTATTCTGTTCCTCCCCAGCCTCTGCTAAATGCCTTTATTTTTTTATTTTTATTTATTTATTTTTTGCTCAGACACCCTATTACATCAAGCTGTGAACTCCTTGAGAGGCAGGGGAAAGTCTTTTTAAACGTTCAATGCCCAACACATATCACAATGCTAGGCAAGGATTTGAGTCGTGTTACATGGTCCTTGATGGTGCTAGAACCAGAAACCGAGTTTTAGTTCAGGTTTGTTTGTTTATTTATTTATTTACTTATTTATGGTTTTTGAGACAGGGTTTCTCTGTAGCTTTGGAGTCTGTCCTGGCACTCATTCTGTAGATCAGGCTGGTCTCGAACTCACAGAGATCCGCCTGCCTCTGCCTCCCAAGTGCTGGGCCACAACCGCCTGACTTAGTTCAGGTTATTTCAATGGAAACATTATAGAGGTTTTTCTTCTTTTTGTACTTTTCAGTATTTTTTTAATTTTAAAAAACACATCAGCTAGGCAGTGGTGGCAGAGTTTTAATCCCAGCATCCACAAAGCAGAGGCAGGCAGATCTCTGAGTTCAAGGCCAGCCTGGTCTCCAGAGTGAGTTCCAGGGCAGCCAGTGCTACACAAAGAAACCTTATCCCGAACCCCGCCCCCCCCAAAAAAGTAAGGATTATTTTAACAACAGATAGTGCAGAACAAATAATGTCTACTTCCTGCGGCACTGACAGAGGCTGGTTTGTGGGAGAAAAAGAAAGCAAGGCTTAGCAGACTGGACTGTCACTGAGGGACAGGCTCCACATTGTCCTTGGACTGGTAAAACCATCAGGAGGTTAAAATGACTGATTTTAGGAGAGAGACAAAGTAATGTTGTATAAACTTCCTACTGAAAATCAAGGCTGGAAAGCGCTTTCTTTTTTACAGTGCCCCGCCCTCCAAGGGCTTGGCGTTATTGGGAAGTTCAGTGGCCGCCTCAGGCGCACTACTCAGACACTGGGGTAAATGAATAATGATCAATTTAAACCATGAGCCCCGATGCCGACAATCGTGCTGTTTGGACAGCCGGTTAATCACAGCTCGAAAGTGACTTATCTACAATGTGCACCGTGACTAAGCTAGCTGCTGAGCAGTTTCATTGTGATCCTGGTGTCAGTGGAATTCCTGTCACCTTTCCAACACTTAAGTCATTTTGCATAACTGCGGGGTGACATCACTGTGTGACCAGATTATTGGCTGAAGACAAGGGGGAAAAAATGTTTCCTGGACTGTAAACCTTGCCCAGATCTAAATGAGCGACTTAGGCTGTTCCTACAGCACACTCGGGGAGCAGAGTAAAACTGCGGTGTGAAGTGCCTCCCGCGTTTGGTGTGACCTATGGCGCAGGTTGCAGCACGCTGGGGATTCCACAGGGTGTCTAACTCTAAAGTTTCCTCCCTCTGCAGGGCCAGCCTGAAGGTGAAGGGCCAGAGAAAGGAGGCAATGCTGCTGTCTCCCTCTGGGAAGTTTACTAGATATGGTTCACTGTCTTTTCTGCATGTTGACGCTGAAGAAATGCTCAGCTGGGCCCAGTTCAAACTGCTTATGGCTTGAGAGCTTGCCTTGCTTCCAGGGGAAATGGTGGTCTAGATTAATCCCCAGAGAGCGCTTACACTTCCAATTTCTTTAGCGGTTTAAAACCTCACACTCCAAAGTTGCTGACAGAAACGCCCCTACACTAGAGATACGAGTGCAACTTATGATAATGGCGTCTAATAGTTATTGTTTGCTGTGTGCAGGATTGTTCTAAGTGATAAACATATACCCTTGGATTAGTCTGACAGAGCAGCCACTATTGTTATCAGCTGAGCTACCGAGAAGGAATGGAGACGGGAGGGGGAGGATCGTACAGCTGAGAAAGACAGAGGGCAGAGAGCTCAGCAGCAGCTCACCTGTCTCAGGTGGTGCACCCTGTGGCGTTGTCATGATAACAATCATTACTTCCACCGCTACTCTATCCACTGAATGCCTGCGACGTGACCAGCTCTGAGCAATAACCATGGCATCCCTTCATCAAACCATCCCGATCATCCCGCTTTGGTAGATCAGGAAAGTGGGATGGAAGATTCACTCACACAGAAGGTAGGTAACCAGGCACGGTACCGTCCTCTTGTCTAGATCTGGGTTCCATGCACTGAACACAGGGCTGTCTTGTTTCAGTAAGTGCTGTCTGCTGAGCGGGAGCTACTGTGCAACCCAGATCGTAGGTATGATTAGCTTGGTTTATAGTTTCATAGGGGAGGAAACTAAAGTTCTAAGAATTCAGGTCATTTGCCAGCTTCTGAGGGGCAGAGTCACGATTCTCCCATCCATATGACCTCCTTCAACTCTAGAGCTGTTGTCCCCAGGCCATAAGCCAGAAGATAAGTCGAGGGAAGGGTGTAAGTTGAGGAAGTGCTCTCAAGAGGCCCCTGTGAGCACTACTTTAGTCTGAAGATCTCCCCAGGAAGGAGCTGGTAAAAGGAGTCTAGAAATTACCTAGGACTGTGCCCTGATTTGGACCATAAATTTAGACCCCATTAAGCACCTTCTCCATTGGTTGAGACTATATGACCTGCTGGCTAGGGGCCGGTTCCCCTCTCCCTTCAATTCTTGATCTTTTCATTGGACTCAGTATTTCCAAACAGCACCGCCCCCATCTTCATTTAGCACAGAGCCTGGAGTACCCTCAGTTCTCTTGCCTTGTAAGGGTTTTCTCCCTACCCCTAGCCCTGCTCTTGCTTTGTAGCACGTATTCAGTTCTCTGGAATGCAGCCACCCATAAGCATGACACACATTTGCAGAAGTCTTTAGAAACACATCTGATTAGTGGGCCTCATTTTGTTAAGGGGGCCGTGCATCAACACTGTGCTGTGTAACCTTTTAGTTTCATGGAGGGCACCCTGCCTTCAAACTGTAACCATTTACAAACCCTGAAGTCAATGAAAAGCTAAAGGCAGCAAACTAAGAAGCAAACAGATTGAATGCTTCAGAAACTTTGACTCCAGAGTTTTCAACAGCAAAGAGCCTGGGGAGGGTGGGGATAAATTGAAACTCTTACTCTACTAAAGAAAAATCAAATATATCCATCTAACCACTTAAGGAATATTTATTTTGGAGAAGCAGAGATTAAAAATACATATGATATATCTTAGAGCATAACGCTGAAAAATAGAGAAATGCCATAACAATGAAAAGAAAACCTTGCAAGATATAGTTGTTCCAACAGGGAAGCAAGCCCTAGAGAAGGAATCTTCTGGAAGGAGGAAGAACTTGGCAGGAACCAGAAAAACTGGTGGAATTCTAAGAGTAGACATAGAGGTTAGGGAAAGGACAGTCCACGCAGGGAGTTAGCATGTGATCAAGAGATAAGACCGAAAGATGGAGTCATGAATCTCGCTCCAGGGCACACAGCTCTTATGTAATATGAGACTCTTCTATAAAAATCCACAGGGATGACCAAAGGTTTGTAGTACTTTTAATATCAGAGAATAGGATGTAGAGGAAAGTATTATGAGCTTCAGAATTAGAAAATGGAAAATCATAACTATTGCTTTGCTCTTAGCTGGCATGCCTGGACTCATGAATGACTGTTCAGTAAGGATAGACTTATCATTGTGAGCAAGTCAATGACTCTGGACTATGTTTCCCTAAAGCTCACTCTCCCAACTCAGTGGATAGGCAGTCACTCATATCATCCGAACTTCACAGCCACCTCTGACATGCTCTAAGTTTGAATTCCTGAGTAATGAAAACATCCTTCTATTCAGTGTGAATGAATAACGCATGTTTGTGATCCTAATCAACGCCTAGGCATATTTTTGAAGCCAAGACTGCCTTATGATAAACGGGTTCTCTTTGGGTCTTTGATTGTTAAGTGCTTTGGGATGTGGTCTGAAGATATTCTCTTCATTTATTCAGACACTGAGGGAGTTCCTACAGTGGAACCAGCCTTCAGATTGGTCCCTGAGGATCCCTATTTCCTGTTGTGCCTGTCCTGTGTAGAATGGTACTAACAGAATGCGGTAAACACAGTTGTGTGTTACTTCATAGATAGATTATAACAGACCGTGTGACTTTTGCCTTGTTTTCTCTGGGATCATTTTCTCTGAAGGCAGCCAGCTGCCATGAGGGCACTAAGAAACCTTTAGAGAGGGACTCATTTTGGAAGAAGAACCAAGGTCTGCTGCTAACAGTTTGAGAGGAAGGGAAGCTTTTGATCAACAGCTATGTGAGTTAGATGGCTTAGAAGTAGAAGCAACAGCCCCAAACAGGCCTTTGGGTGACTATAGCCCTGGCTCCTCCCACCCCTGACCTTTGGCAGTGCAGGGATTAACTCTAGGTCCTTATACATGAGAGACAAGTGCCCTACCACCAAGTGACAGCCCTTGCATGTGACTTTTTTTTTTTTTTTTTTTTTTGGTGTTTTGAGATAGAGTTTCCCTGTGTAACAGTCCTAACTGTCCTGGAGCTAGCTCTTGTAGACCAGGCTGGCCTCGAACTCTCAGAGACCTGCCTGCCTCTGTCTCCCAAGTGCTGCAATTAAAGGCATGCACTACCACTGCTCGGCCAGTGCTTGACATTTTGATTTGAGCCTTAAAAAAGACCTTGAGTCACAACTCAGCTGAGCTACTCCTGCATTCCTGATACCCAGACATGGTGGGTTAAAATAAACATGTATTGTTAAAATAAATGAAAATATATTAAAAATAAATGTGTACTGCTTTAGGCTATTAATGTTTAGGTGTTTTATTTTCTAGAAATTAATGATAGATTTGGCATTTGTTAGTTCTTATGTCAGGAACTGGGAATTAGGTTTTGCTCCCTATAAACTAACAGTTCTAAGGGAAACAAAGACGTAAACGAACACCCCAAGTGAAGATGTGCCAACCCCTAATTGTAGCACAGTACAACCAATGCCGTGTAGGAAGTCCCTGATCTAAAGAGCTGAGGATGTAGTGATGAATTCCACTTGGAGAGAATGGAGATCTGAAAAACACTTTACAAACAGATAGCCAGAGATCAGTGTCAAGGGAGGATCAGTGCATCTCACGGAGGAAGAGCTGGAAGAGCATACTCCACCACCTGCAGGTAGGAGATTCAGCAAGAGAGAGGAGATGCACTCACTTCCATCCAGCTGCGGCTGGGGATACCCGTGGAAGAACTTCCTACTAGGAAAGATGGATTTCGCATAACAGGTGAAAAGGCTCTGGTAACTTTTAGCTATAAGCTCAGTAGCCAGATATCCATTGCAGAGTAGGTGTATGTTATATTGCAAGTGTGTATTCACTAGATGGAGGCCACAGACTAGATAGATAGGAACTG
This sequence comes from Ondatra zibethicus, assembly GCA_004026605.1. NCBI lineage: Eukaryota > Metazoa > Chordata > Mammalia > Rodentia > Cricetidae > Ondatra > Ondatra zibethicus. The sequence goes on from PVIU01005168.1 coordinate 37,627, forward strand.
CTATACTTCTGCTCAGTTGGGATTTATGTTAGAGACACAGGAGCTTCAGATACTCTCTATATCACTTAATAATACTTCCATTTTAAAATAATTTCAGATGTATCAAAAATTGCAAAGGGAGGCCTCAGGGATATAGCTCAGAGGTAGAACACTTGTCCAGCATGGCCATGGCATTACGTTTCAAACAAAGAGCAAAAAATATCGCAAAAATGATATGAGGAATTTATATATATTATTCACAGAACCTCCCCATGTTAATGCTTCATGTAAATGCAGTTGTTTTTAAAAATCAGAACATTAATACTGGCACACTTTAACTAATTTGCTGACCTTAATCAAACTCATCAGCCATTTGATTGGTGTAAATTTTTGGTAGAGTCTCCCCTTGGTTTCCGTTGTCACATCTCCTTAGCTTTCTTTATTCCAAAACAATGTATCAATCCTTCTTTGTTTTTTACAACCTTCGCTGCCTTGTAGAATGTTTACCAAGTTGGGGTTAGGTTATCTGATGTTTCACAATTAAATTTAAGTTCTGTGATTTTGGCAAGAGTAACACTGAAATGATGTGATCCTGGAGGCTACACAATAGCGATATGTCTTGTTCTCAATGTTAATTTTGATCATGTGGGAATAGCTATTCTTGCCAAGTATTTTCACAGAAAATTTATGATTCCCCTTGTGATTGATAAGGATCATGTGTGAAGAGAGTTAAAATTATGCACAACTACTTTTTTCATTAAACCATTGCCTAGTAATCTAAAAATAATTAGGTTTTAAAAATGATTGCATTAAAATCATTTCATTGATACCTAAAATAATCATTCGTATTTGCTAAATTCTGAAAATATTTGAATTGTTTTTCTGATGATTTTAAAACATGTTTGGCCAGGCATGGTGGACCATGCCTTTGATCTCAGTATTCAGGAGGCAGAGGCAGGAGGATCTCTGTGAGTTTGAGGTCAGCCTGGCCTGAACAGCCAGGACAACATAGAAAGATAGCGATTCAAAAATCCCCTCAAAATCCCAAACCCAAAACATGTCCCTTTAAACAAACATATTCTGCCTTCAAAAATCGAGTTTCATCCTCTTCTTCTTGTTTCTAAGCTGTCCTTGGTGCCTCATTCATAACGAAGAACCGGAAGAATGTTACACAGCAAACAAGATTTTCAAGGCCAGATCACAAGGTGGCTGTGATTATTCTTGGCCTGCTCTCTCAGATGACCTAGTTTGCAGGAAGTTAGCAGCCATGTCATGAAGATGCTTAGGGCAGCTCTCAGGAGGTGCCCATGTGGAGAAGAACAGACGTCTCCTGCCAACGGTTGACACTGACTTACAGGCATGTTCGTGAGCTGCTTAGGCGTGAATCCTTTGGCGGCAGATAGGGCCTCCGATGACTGCAACCTTGGCACACACAGTGACTGCAACCTTACGGGAGACTCTGAGCCAGAACCATGCAGATAAGGCACTCCCGGATTCCTGACCTACACAAGTGGGTGTGTGAGATAATAAATGTTTATTGTTTCAAAACATTGCATTTGAGTATGGCTTGTAATGCAGAAAGAGTGAGCTCATTTTGATGGGCAGTAAAGAGCTGGCAGAGGAAGTTCAAGAGGCACTAATATTGAGAAAGAAAGGGTACCCAAAATCCTCCTCCCGACACAAGGGGTTCAAAGAATGCACATTAAAATGATATTGTAGTCAATTTAAAGCTGGAAGCAATCCTCACAGGCCCAACAGCAGAATATATAAACAAACTGTGGAATGTTCCATCCCTAGGTAAAATGTATAAACAACATTAACACAGTCCATCTATAGGCAGTAATGTGGAAGGTTAAGGAAGAGCCTTAAACTGAGTGGAACAGGTCCAGAGGAAAAAGAGGCAAAGTCAAACCTTTTTAAAAGACATAATTAGGTAAGTAATAAGTATATAAAGAAAAGCAAGGAGAGATTTCTTTTTTCTTTCTTTTTTAGACAGTGTCTTACTCTGGAGCCCAGAGTGTACCAGAACCCACAATTGAGTCACCTCAGCTTCTTGATTGCTTAGAAAGAAATTTTCTTTAAGGCAGAATGTACAGGTTGGGATTGGAAAGGAGTAGAGGGGCTTTCTGAGCTTTTTTTTTTTTAATCATTTCTTTAAAAAATTCTTGCTAAGGCTTATTTTACATACATTAAAATTATAATGTGTTTGTATATATGGATGTAAATGTAGTTTAAGTTGTATGTGTTATATACATACTGATATTATAACATGAAACTGTATGTGTAGCATCTTAAATACATACCTGGGGATGTAGCTCACTTGCTAGAGTGCTAAGCCTACCATGCATGAAGCCCAGGTTTCAAACTCCAGCATTACGTAAACCAGACATTATTGGTGCACACCTGTAATCCTACCACTCAGGAAGTAGAAACAAGAGGATCCTAAGCTTTAGGTCATTCTTGATGACGTATAGAATTGGTGGCTAACCTAAGATACATGTGACGCATTTGCAAAGAAAAATAAACAACATTAAAGGTTAAAAATAAGACATGCATACAATATAGGATCTTGGGAACTAGGCTAGTTCGTAAGGTGAAGGTGAGCTAGCAATGAAGGCTGCTGGAAAAGACGGCAACAACCTGAGAAATAAGAATGAAAATCGTTCACACTGGACAACAAACTACACTCCAGCCTGCAGAGGGAAGCATCACTGAGTGAACCAATGGTCACTGGGTGCTGAAACAGTTTCTCTCCCACACTCATGACTTATTTTCCACGTGAGAACAGGACGCCAATGGGCCCAAGAGAATGAGGTCCAAGCTGTAAGCACCTTCTCTGCCTTGTTAGCTGCTTATGCTCCACTTCTTTATATCTTTGGATGCTGAGTAGATGAGCTCTTATCCCATTTCCCTTCCTGTCATATACCCACATCCAACGCCAAGGCAAGGCTGAAGTCCAGCTTTGTCAATTCCTGAATCAGTGTGTTTATGTCTATCTGACTGAGGAAATACATTTGTACCTTGACTTTGATCTCTGATTACGAATGAGAGTTTTTTTTGACCTATTTAAAAAAATTATGTCATCTGTGGCTGGCTGAATGAGACAGATGTCTTTAGGGTGAAGTGGGCCTTCCTGCCCGTGGAGAGGCACCTTTAAATTCTAGTATGATATGCCCAGGGAAGAAGGTGTCAGGTAACCTTTAAAATCACCCAGGTGACTCATAAATGACAACTTCCATCCTGTTTGACAATGAGCCTTCTTTCCACACCCATCCCATCACTGAGAGCCACCTATTACGGGACAGCCACTCACTGAGCCGATATATGCCCGTTCCTTTCTTCGCTCACTCGGCAGTTAATGATTGATCTTTAAAGCATGTGTTCAGCTCCATGCTAGTATAGGTGACTCAGGACAGCACAGAAACAGGCCTGGTTCTCGTCCTTCACAAGACACACATGAATCCAGTCAATCAGACAGGTGTAGACTTATCACCAAGGTAAAAACAAGTCTGATTTTATTTGTTATGAAGAGGAGATAATTGAGGAGAGCGTGATAATTGTGATGATCATATTTTATGGAGGAGAATGGAAAGCTAAATGCTCTCTATGGAGAAAAGACAGAAAAAGACTTTAAAATAGAGGTTTACTGTCGTACAAATGATTTTTACAAGTTATTCCTTTTATTTTTTTGAGATTATAATCAAATAATTTCCTCCTTCCCTTCCCTCCCTCTGGAGCCTCCTGTATACCTCTCCTTGATTTCCTTCATGCCTTTTGTCATTAATTGTTGCTATATACACATTTATACACACACACATTTCTAAATATACAAATATACTGTGTTTAGTTTGTAGAAGGTTACTTGTAGGTATATGCTTTCAGTGCACTGGATAACCAGTTGGTGTGCTCTGCCCTGGGGAAGACTGTCTTTCCTACTCTCAGCCTGCTTTAGCTGCCTGTGGTTCTTTGTTTCGGGTTGAGGCCTTGTGGTCTCTTCCCCGTGCACTTTGGCGTGTCTGCTGTGTCCCTCTTGTTAAGCTCATGTTTAGGCATCCGTGTTGGTGAGGATTTGTGAGTATAGCTTCTTATATTACTAGGAGACACTAGGAGACACGCTCTCTCTCATAGGAAAGTCCCTGGACCTCCAGCTCTTTACAGTCTTTCCACCCCATCTTCTGCATTGTTCCCTGAACTTTAGGTACGGGAATGTTTCGGGAGTCTCTTGGATAACCTGAACAACAACTCAAAAAGGGGCAACTCATGCTTACTGTTGGGTAGGGTTGTTGTTAGATTGTAGTTGATTCTTAAGCAAAGCACTGTCAGTCTGGTGGGAAAATTTCATTAAAAAATATTTTATATATATCTATAATACACATGCTTATGTGTATTATATGTATTATATATTATGTATATATATATATACATATATACACACACATACTTATGTGTATTATAGGCTTTTTAGTGCAATAGTTAACAGTATGATTGCTTATGGCTCTTTTAGACATCCTTACTGTTATCTTACCCACTCCCTTCCTTTTGGGTTTATCTTCCCCATCCCTAAATAGAGACCCTGTTTTCCCCCATTCTCCCAATCAGATCCCTTATACCCTGCTCTTCCCCTCTCTATTGATTTCTCACTCCTCTCCCTTAGCGATGGTCCTGTTTTACTTTCCTGGTCGTTTTGCAGTTACTCCCAGATTTGTACTCACATCTAAAGACTGGGAGCTAGGAGTCTCTGATGAGAGACAATATGCGGCGTTTGTACTTCTGCATCTGTGTTACCTCACTCAGTATGACCTTTCTGTGTTCTATCCATTTACTTGCAAAGTTTGTGTTTTTATTTTTTAAAAAATAGCTAAACAGTAAGTATTCCATAGTATGTATGCACCACTTTTTCATTAGCCCTTCACCTGGTGAAGGAAGTGAGGTGGTTTGCATTTCCTAGCTGTTGGGAATAGAGCAGTATTGAACATGGCTGAGCAAGCATCTGTGGAGGAGGACGTTGAGTCCTTTGGGCATATGCCAAAGAGTGGTGTAGCTGGATCACATGGTAGATGTACTTTTAGTTTTTTGGGAATTTTCCACACTGATTCCCAGAGTGCCTCAGCTAGTTTGTAATCCTACCAGCAGTGATTGAGGGCTCCATTTTCTTCACACTCTCTTTAGCATTTGCTGTTGTTGTTTTGTTAATCTTTGTCATGCAGGCTGGGGTAAAATAAACTATCAAAATTGTTTTTATTTACATTTCCATAATGTCTAGAGATGATAAATGTTTTTGAAGATTTTAGAAAAAAATGTATCCATTTTTTTTCTTCTTTTGAGAGTTCACTATTCAGGTACCAGAATATATATGATGGGTAGTGGTGGCAGACACCTTTAATCCCAGCACTTGGAAGGCAGAGGCAAGAAGATCTCTGAGTTCAAGGACAGCTTTGTCAACAGAAAAAGTTCCAGGATAACCTGGGCTACCCTGTCTCAAAAAACATATATGCATACATATACACACTTATATAATATATAATATATTATATTCTGGACATTAACCCTCCATCAGATATATAACTGACAAAGATTCTCTCCCATTCTATGGGCTTCTTCTTCAACCTGTTGATTGTTTCTTTAGCTATACAGAAGCATTTCAGTTTTAAGAAGTCTCATTTGTCAATTGTTGGCCTTAATTCTTGATCAAATTCAGAGTCCTTTCCTCACCTTTATCATGTAGGGTACAGCCTATGTTTTCAAAAGCAGTTTCAGTGTTTCAAGGTTCACATTTAGATCTTTGATCTATTTGGAGTTAGCTTTGGGTAAGATGATAGATATGGGTCTGATTTCATTCTTTTGCATGAGGGCACACAGTTTTTTTTTTTCCTAAGCATCATTTGTTGAAGATGCTTTATTTTTATTCAGTGCATATTTTTGGCATCTTTGTCAAATATTAAATGGCTAGAGTAACATATACTCATGTTTGGGTCCTTGATTTTGTTCCATTGGTCTTATATGTCTGTTTTTGCACCTGTTTTTATTACTGTGGTTCTATAATATATCTTAAAATCTGAATTGGTAATCCAGCCAACATTATTCTTTTTTTAATCAGAATTGTTTTGGCTATTTATTTTTGTTTTTTTCTATTTCTGTGAAGAATGAGATGCAGGTTTTGAGTGGGTTTGTATTGAATCTGTAAATAACTTTTGGTAGAATGGTCATTTTACGATATCGATTCTACCAATCCATGAGCATCAAATGCCTTTCCATTTTTAGTGTCTTTGTCTCTTTCTTCACCTCCCATGGACTTCAGCAAAGCATGGCCTTTCAAGCTGCTGCAAGAGCAAGCACCATCCTATATTCAGGCTGTGCCAGACAACCCAGCATGAGGAACAGGTTCCCAAGAGCTAGTCAAAGCACCAGAGACAGCCTGCTCCCTTTGCCAGGAGTCCCACAGATAGACCAAGCTACACAACTGTCACCTATACACAGAGGGCCTAGGTCGGCTCCATGCAGACTCCCTGGTGGTTGGTTCAGATTCTGTGAGCCATGCTGGTGGTTTCTGTGGGTTTTCCTGTCATGTTCCTGACCCCCTTGTTTCCTACACTTTCTCCTCCCTCTCCCCAGCATGGCCCAGTGTTTGGCCTTGGATCTCTGAATCTGCCGTCAGTCACTGGATAAAGCACTGGATAAAGGTTCTCCAATGACAACCAGGGTACTCACCAATCCTATCACAGGGGATGGCCAATTCAGATTATGCATCTATTGCTGCCAGGAGTCTTACCTGGGGCCATCCTTATAGATTTGTAGATTTCTACCTGACCCCACAATGCCCCCCTTTCCAGTCCTCTCTCTCAGTCCAGTCCCACTCCGCCTATCCCCCAACCTCAAATTCCCAAGCCCAACCACCCCCAGTCCAACTAGGACATCTTTTCTCCTCCATAGCTGGAAGGAATTTTCATTATCATTTCACTGTTTTCATTGCTATGGGTCTGTTAGTGTTCTTTTGCTATCTTGTTATTTTAATTTTGGTGGTTTGTCTGAATCTAGAAAATAAATTCTTTCTTTTAGGTTTTCCATCTTAATGGAGTACAGGTTTTTAATATTTTCCCTTATAATATTCTGAATTGCTTTTTATATGTTATTATGTTTCCCTATTCACTTCTGATTCTAATAATTTATTTTCCCTCTTTCTTGTTCATAAAGGGTTTAAGGCAATGACTGCTACAATATGAGGACTTTCTCTGTGGCTAGAATGATATTAGATGGTTTATATATCACTTAACATAACTGTCATAACTTAGTATTTATTAAAATCTGGTATATCACCTTAACTTGATTTCTAATTATGAACAAGAGATTCTTCTGTCCTATTAGAGAATTGTTTTTGTCATCGGTGACTACACAGGTGAGAAGTTGACAGGAACAGAGGGAAACAAACCTGAGAACCTGAGTTTGATCTTTGGGACCTACATAGTAGAAGGAAAGAACTGACTTTCCTACATTGTTCTCTGACCTTCACATGTATAGCATGGCATGTATGCCCCCACTCCCACACATACATGCAAATATAAATTGTAAAATAAGAAATTGAGAGTTAAAGAGAATAAACTAAGATCATAAACCATATGCATATATAAGTATGTAGCCTATTGGTAATGACTTTCATTGATATTTAAATAATATTCTATAAAATTCACCCTTTAAAAAAGATTGCTTCTATTTTTAATTTTGCGTATGTATCTGCATGTGGGTATGTGTTCATGAGTGCAGATAACCTGCAAAGGCCAGAAGAGGACTTTAGATCCCCTAGAGTTTGAATTACAAGTAGTTGTGAGCTGCCTGATGCAGGTGTTGAAGACCAAACTGAGATTCTTTGCAGTCCAAACTCTTACCTGCTGAACTATCTCTCATGTACCCTTAAAACATAAAGTCTAGTGACTTTTAGTATATTGTTTTAAGGTTTCTATTGCTGTGAAGGTTCCAATGACCATGACAACTCTGACGAAGGAAAACATTTAATTGTGGTGGCTGGCCACACGGTCCAGAGGTTCAGTCCATTATCATCATGGTGGGACATGGCAGTGTGTAGTCAGACATTGTGCTGGAGAAGGAGCTGAGAGTTTTACATCTTGCAGGCAACAGGAAGTGAACTGAGACACTGGTTGTGACTTGAGCATATAGGAGACCTCAAAGCCTATCCCCCACAGAGACACGCTTACACCAAAAAGACTATACTCATTCCAACAAAGCCACACCTCCTAATAGTGCCACTGCCTTTGGGGGCCATTTTCTTTCAAGCCACCACATACATTTACAAGTTTTAAATTACCATTTTTAAATGTTTAACACTTATTTCTGTGCATGTGTGTGTATGTGTGTACGCTACACATAGGCAGGTGCACAAGGAGAACAGAAGAGGATGTTCGGTTTCCTGAGGCTAATTACAGTTACAGGCTATTGGTGAGCCTCCTGATGTGAACTACCAATTTTTTAAGTTAAGACATTTTCATGGCCCCAGGAAGAAACTATGGGGACTTTAGTTTCCTTCTTAATGCCCCTACCTCTGATAATCACTAAACCACTTATTTAGGAGTGAATTTGACTGTTCTGAACACTTCCTTTAAATGGGTTCACAATTTGCAACCTTTTGTATCCGGCTTCTCAGTGTAATGAATGTTTCGAGATACATTTCCCTCTTGAATGTGCCAGTACTTCATTTCATTTCTTTTGAAGCCAAATAATATTCTTTTTTATGAATAAAGTAAATTTTATTCATTTGCCTACTAGTTGAGGAACTTCTGAATTGCTTCTTTATTTGGGTTCTTGGGAATGTCATTATGAACCACCATTTAAAAATGATATGGGAACACGTTCACCTTGAGATAATGCTTAAATCCATCTTGATTCCTGGAGATTATTGAAAATTGATGTGATTTTTCTAATTTCATCTCTGGACACAGTTGCTTTAAGTGGGCAAAAACCCAATGACATCTAATGCTATTGAGATTCTGCCAACAGAAGCATCGAGGCTCTGTTCCCACCTTCCATATATACGTGAGTGTGGTGTTTATGCCTGCACACAGACAAACTTAAAGTTACCCAGAACATTAATGGATAATAGTCTTCACATTTCAAATTATTATTATTAGCAGGGTGGCTGGTCAGTCTATGAAACTCTCCAAATATCTTGCTAATGATGGGTTTTATCCTCTGCCACCAGCCTTTGAGCAGCACAGAAGTATGGGTGCATTCAGACAGTGAGCTAGTGACAAACTCTGGGCAGAACAGAGCACTTCTTTGTTCTCAGAATTCTGGGCACCAGGATGAACACATATGCTCTGTGTGCTCCATATTTTATGTGACTCAGTATAAATGTACACATTCATAACCTCATGAGTACATATCTGTAAGTAAGAGGTTTCAACAGTTCTTGGGCATATTTAATAATTCCTCCACTATTCTTGGATAGGAAGGACTAAATTTCTGAAGCTTTACCAAATATCACATTTTCGTTAAACACTGTAGAGATTATTTCAGTATAAGTGCTAGGGGAATGTTTTATTTTAACTTCTATTTTTTATATGTTTGACAACTTCATACCGGTATTAATACATTCTGGTTACTTTCACCCCCAGTATCTATCCTATCCACATTCACAACTTTTTGTTTTGTTTTTGTAGACCCATTGAGTTTAACCAGGGCCATCCTGGTGACCAAGAGTTTGGAACTAACTACTGGAGCCTAGTGACCTCATCTTTGGGTACATGACCGATGATAAAGACTGACCTTCCCCAGAATCCATCAGTAGCCAACAGTTCAGTAGGGAGGGCTATACCCCCTTCAGCCCTCCCCAGTGCGTGAGTGACTTCTGATAGACCCAGTCTTGCTCAGTCCCAGTGCAGGTAGCCTTAGTTGTGTATGAGATCATGGTGCAATGGCTGTGTCATGCCCAGAAGACAGAATTTCTTAGCCCTTCTCCTTCTGCTTCTTACATACTTTCTATCCCTCTTCTGCAATGTTCCTTAGGCCTTAGAAGAGGTAGCACAAACGTCTTTGTTAGTGATGAGCACTTACTGCCACTTCTGCTCTATATTCATCGCTCTTCATTGCAAAAAGAAACTTTGTGACTAAGACTGACAGTAGAATTTGTTTTGGGGAACAGTTTAGAAGACAGTTTGATGCCATGTCGATTGAGCTAAACAACAGTGGTAAGTTTCCTTCTAGAGCCTAAGATTTCCTCAGTCATATGTTTTTGCCTTGGTTTACCTTATCATACATGAGTTATCTCTTGTGAAGCAGGTCTCAAATCCAATCAAAGAGCAGCTGGTTACTGCCCTAATGGTTCTGTCGCTATTATACCTGTGAGAGCACATCTTGCCTGGCATGTTGGTACTGTAGGATGCAGAGTTCACCACTGAAGGCTTTTCTCCTCCAGGAGCCTATGTAGCATCTTCCAGCACTATGAAAATGAACTTGTTTAGCTTGATTTCACTATAACTTGCTGTAAGGGTGTATGATGTTTTGAGCAATAGTTTTAACAACTAGTTCTGGTGGGCAATCAAGAGGAATACCCAGAGATGGCATTGTTTTGGGGCCTCTGGAGTCTCCCTAACTGATAACCCTTAAGGAGGTTTCCCACATCTGGTCCTTGAAATTTTGCTTAATAATAACCATGACTTTTAGAAGCAGAAATATTTCACCATGCAATATATATATCCCTTATAATTATATTTTTAACTTACATTTTTCAATTGACATACAAAGTAGTAGGTTTTTCTATGGCTTTTAAATATATCTTTCATTTTGGTTTACCTTCCCCTCCTATTCCTTCAGCTCTCCCATTCCTTCAACCTTCTTTCTGCTTAAGCCTTTCTGCTCTCAGTATACTCTCATATTATCCAATTCCACTACTCTTTCTTGAGGAGTTCCTCTCCCTCCCCCAATGGCCTCTTTTAAGTTTACAGAAATTGCAAGTTGAATACCCAGAATTGGAGATAAGATCCACACATGAAGGAGAAGGTGATGTTTGCCACTCAGTGTGTATTTTCCCAGTTTCATCCAATATCCTTCATAGTTCCTACTTTCATTTTTCTTTGTAGCTATATAACACTCCATTGTATATTTGATGCTTTGGTTGTGAGCCTAACCTTTAATGGCTGAGCCGTCTCTCCAGCCCTCCACTGTATATTTGTACCACACATTCATTGCCCATTTATCAGTTGATGAACATCTGGTTTGTTTCCATGCCTTAGTTATTGTTCCACTGCTGTGAAGAGACACCATTACGACAGCATCTCCTGTAAAGGAAAGCACTTAATTGGGTCTTGCTTACAATTCAGAGATTTAGCCTATCATCAGCATGGCAGGAAGCATGGCAGAATATAGCCAGGCATGGTGCTGGAGGAGCTAAGAGTTCTACATCCAGAACCGCAGGCAGCAGGAAGGAGAGAAAGTCACTGGGCCAGGATTGGGCTCCAACAAGGCTATACCTCCTAATCCTAAGTAGTGTCACTTCCCTGATGAATTGACATGAGCTTATGGGGACCATGACTGGTCATACCCAACACATCCCATTTCCCAGTTACTGTGCCTAGAATGGCAAGGAGCATGGCTCAGCACGTATCTCTGTACTAGGATGCTGAGTGCCTTGGGGATATGTCCAGGAGTAGTAGCTGGGCCATTTGGTAGTTAGATTTCTAGCTTTTTGATGATGCTTCACACTGATTTCCATAGGGCCTACACCAGCTTACCCTCTAAACCAACAGTAGTGAGGATTCCTTTCCCCATGTTCTCACCAGTATTTGCTATCATTTGATTTTTTTGGTAATGGCCATTTTGACTGAGAGGAGGTGAAAATCTCAAAGGAGTTTTAATTGGTACTTTCCTGGTGGCTAAAGATACTGAACAATTAAAAAATTGCTTATCAGTCATTTACGTTTCTTCTTTTGAGGATTCTTTTTCAGATCTATAGCCCACTTTTGTCTTTTTAATTCTTGGTATTTTTTTAAAAAAATTCTTTGTGTAGTCTAGATATTAGTCCTCTGTTGGATGTATAGCTGACAAAGATTTTCCTCCATTCTATAGGCTGCCTTTTTACTCAAAGGATAGTTTCCTTTGCTACACAGAAGCCCTTTGCTTTCATGAGGTTCACCTGCTGGTTATTGGTCTTGTTTCTCAAACCATCTAAATTGAGTTCAGGAAGTACTCACCCACTCCCATATCTTCAATGGCTCTCTCCACTTTCCCTCTAGCTCTTTCAGAGTTCCAAATCTTTTCATTTTATTTTATTTTTTATTGTTTTTTTAATTGAGTTATACATTTTCTCCGCTCCCTTCCTTTCCTCTCCCTCCCCTTTTGCCCTCTCCCCCATGACCCCCTACACTCACAATTTACTCGGGAGATCTTGTCTTTTTCTACTTCCCAAGTAGGTTAGATCCATGTATGTCTCTCTTAGGGTCCTCATTAGTTTTTGCTACTGTGTAGTACTCCATCGTGTAAATGTACTACATTTTCTTTATCTGTTCTTTCGTTGAAGGGCTTCAAGGTTGTTTCCAGGTTCTGGCTTTTACAAATAATGCTGCTATAAACATAGTTGAGCACATGTCCTTCTGGTATGATTGAGCATCCTTTTGTTATATACCCAAAAGTGGTATTGCTGGGTCTTGAGGTAGATGGTTTCCTAATTTTCCGAGAAATTTCCATACTGATTTTCAAAGTGACTGTACAAGTTTGTACTCCTACCAGCAATGGAGGAGTATTCCCTTTACCCCACATCCTCTCCAGCATAAGCTGTCATCAGTGTTTTTGATCTTGGCCATTCTTACCAGTATAGGATGGAATCTCAGAGTTGTTTTGATTTGCATTTCTCTGATGGCTAAGGATGTTGAATATTTCCTAAGTGTCTTTCAGCCAATTTAGATTCTGTTGTTGAGAGTTCTCTGTTTAGGTCTATACCCCATTTTTTATTGGATTATTTGATCTTTCAATGTCAAGTTTCTTGAGTTCTTTGTATATTTTGGAGATCAGACCTCTGTCCCATTCTGTAGGTTGCCATTTTGTCTTGTTGACCACAGAGTTCCAAACCTCGAGTGAGGTCCTCGATCCATCTGGAGTTGAGTTTCATGCAGTGTAAGATATAGGCTCTCGATTCATTCTTCTACATGTACACATCCAGTTTCCCCAGCACTGTTTGTTGAACATGTTGTCCTTCCTCTGGTGATTATTTATGGCATTTTAGTAAAAAAAAAAATCAAGCAACTGTAGTTACATCATCTCACACCTGGGCTCTCTGCTCTGTTCCATCTGATTTGTCTACATGTCTGGTTTTGTGACAATATAATGATGGTTTTATCATGATGTCTCTGTAGTATAACTTGAAATCAGGTATAGTTTAATTGTAGAAGTCTTATTTTGGCTCAGTATCTCTGTGGCTATCTGGAGTATTTTGTGCTTATATATGAATTTTAAGATTCTTTCCTATTTCGGTATCAACTGGCATGAGGATTTGGCATTGCATTGAATCTATATTTTACTTTTGAAAGAATGGCTATTTTCACAGTATTAATTCACTAATCTATGAGCATTTATCTTTGCATTTTCTAGTGCCTTCCTCAATTGCATGCTTCAGAATTTTAGGGTTTTAGTTGTAGAGGTCTCTTTCCTTCATTAGGTTTACTCCAAAATATCATTTTGAGGCTATTATGAATGGGGTTGTTCCCCCAAATCTTTCCCGGTATGTTTGTTATTGGCATGATAGGGAAGCTATATGATTTTTGTGTTAATTTTGAATCCTGCTGAAGTTATTAGTAATACTGGGGTAATTTATGGAGTCTTCAGAGTCTCTTGTGTATAAAACTAAACTATCAGCAGTGGAAACTCTTTCCCTTTTATTTTTGTTCTTGTATTCCTTTTATATTGTCTCACTGCTCTAAGACTTGAAGCAATATGTTGAATATGGGTGGGGACAGTGACAGTCCTGATTTTATTGGGATTTTGGAAAAGTTTCCATGGGCTGCTGAGAAGAATGTGTATTCTTTGGTGTTCGAGTAGAGTGTTCTGCAGACATCTGCTAGGTCCATTTGATTAATGATGTTCTTTAATTCCAGAGTTTCTCTGTTTAATTTCTTCCCAGATGATCTGCTTATTGATAAGAGTCTGGTATTAAGATCACCTACTATCATTGTGTTGTAGCTAACATGTGGTTTTAAATTTAATAGTATTTCTTTTATGTAATTTTGTACTCCTGTGTTTGGTGCATATATGTTTAGGATTATAATGGCCTCTTGGTGAATTTTTTCTTTAATGAGCATAAAATGTTCCTCCTTGTCTCTTCTGAGTAGTCTTGGCTTAAAGCCTATTTGTTCAGGTAGCAGGATAACTATGCCTGCTTGTTCTTAGTTCCATTCAGTTGGAATAACTTTTTCCATCCTTTTATCCCAAGGTAGTGTCTATTGTTGATGGTGAGGTGTGTTTCTTGGAGGCAGCAAAAAGATGGATGCTATTTTCTAACCCAATCTGTTGTTCTATATCTCTTTATTGAATTGAAGCTATTAATATTTTGAATTATTATTGAACAGTGTGTGCTAATTTCTGTGATTTTGTCTTTTTTGAGTTGTTTCTCTAGACCTATTTTGGTCAAATGTTCTGGATTTGTTTACGTATTCCTGGTGCCTTCTTGGATGTGTTGAACTTTCTCTTCAGACCTAAGTATTCATTCCCATATCTTCTGTAGAGCTGGCTTGGTGTTCATAAATTTGTTAACTCTGGTTTTATCCTTGTCTATCTTATGTAGACTTTCATTACTTATGGAACAATACTTGAAGCCATTTGGCTTTCAGAGTTTCCATTGAAAAGTCTGGTGTTGGAGGTTGTAGAGATAGCTCAGCTGCTAAGTGCACCTGCTGTTCTTGCAGAGGATTGGAGTTCAGTTCCCAGCATCTACAGGGTGCCTCACAATCATCTGCAACTCAAGGTCCAGGTGATCAGATACCTTCTCTGACCTCTGCAGGCTCCCTTCTACATGCAGTACTGAGCACATACATGTAAAATAAAATGCATGTTCAGTGTTAATCAGCTGGGCCTGCCTTTTCATGTGACTTGGCTTTCTTGCAGCTTTCCATGGCATTATTTGTTCTCTGCTTTGAGTGTTTTGAATATTATATGATGGGAGGAGTTTCTTTTGTGGTTCTAGTTGGTGTTCTGCATGCTTCTGGAACCTTAATAGGCATCTTTTTCTTATCTATAGTTTTATTGAAAATATTTTCTGTCCTTTTGACCTGGGTTTCTTCTTCTTTACCTATGATTCATGTTTGCTCTTTTTAAAACATCTTAACATTCCTGAATGTTATGCTCATTGGATTTTAAACATTCAGTGTTTTCCTTGACTGAATGACTCAGTTACTCTACCTTCTCTTCATGACCTGATGCTCGCTCTTCACTTGACCCATCTATCAGTGAGTCTTTCTTCTGAGCTTCTTATTTGATTTTCTGAATGTTTCATTTTGTGCTTTATTTCATTTTGGCTCATCTTCAATGATTCTATCTCTTTATTAAATTTTATTTTAATATCTTGAATTATTTTCATTGTTATATTATACAATGTTACATATTCAACTCTGTGTTTTTGTGGTTCTTACTCTGACATTCATATCCTCATTGAGTTCCTTGAATGTATTTATTATTGTTATTTTGAAATCATTGTCTTGTCTGTCATCTATGTTGCTTTTCTCAGGGACCATTTCTATGGAAGTTTTTGGAGGAGATTTCTAATTTTGGGGGAGACATATTGTCTTCATTACACTTACGTGGTTTGTGTTTTTGTGATGGGACATAGGCATCTGAATTAAGGTTGTTGGTACTATTTCTTGCTATGGATATTTGCATCCCCTTTGTTTTGTTTGGATCTTTTTCTGTTGCTACAACCATGTCAGGTTGTAGAGCAGTTAAATGTGGTGTAGGGTTCAATCTTTGGGCAGTTCAATACTAATGTTTGAATTCAGAAGAAGTATTCTCCGTTCATCTAGAGCCAGATGGAGCTTCTGAGCCCAGGAAAAGGTCTGATGAACTGGAAGATGCTCACAGCCAAGCCAACAGCAGTTTAGGGGAGGTGAGTAGAACTTGTTCTCAAGTAATGGGTATCTATCTACAGAGTCGAGTAGAGTGGTGGCCAGTGGAGTGGCAGAGTGAGTCTGGGGTCTCTACCTGGAGAGGAAGGGTGGGGGCATGGGAGTATGGTTCTTAAGTAGGTGGCAGGGATGGGTGTATTTGGTGGTGGGAGTCTGAAGCCCTGATACTTTGCTTCTAAGTGGTCCTTTCTGGTGTAACGTCAGCATGGGAAATTGGATATCCCCACAATGTCAGTATTGATTCTAAATTCAAGTAAGGTGACTTTGAAGCTCTATTTTTATTTTAACATAAATAGGTAAAGTATATTTTATTTATAAGAGCTTGCTTTCTTTTAGAATTCATTTTCTTTTTATCTATTTTTGTTCTTTTGAGATAGGCTCTCATGTAGCCCAGTCTGGCCTCCAATCTGCTATACAACCAATACTTCCCTTGAATTCTTGATCCTACTGCCTCTATCCCCCAAGTACTAAGACTATATGCAACATGATACTACATCCAGATTTTTATTTGTATTGTTTTTTAAATTTAGTACATGGTAAGTGTGTGGTTTTTAATTTGCATGCTGGCAGACTCCCAAGATACTAATAAATAGCCTGGTTATACACAGTATATGTCCTTTAAGCTCCTGAGATGTGTATATTTGTTTAGTATAATAATTGATTTTTCTGTATGAATGAAAGGAGTAATTTATAGGAGTGGCCATTTATTGGTTCTTTAAGGTTTATGTGATGTTTGTTGAAGCTTTATTATTACATACTACATTCTACTGGGCATTGATTGGGAGCAAGAGAAACACAGGTTGGTCCCTTGTGGAGCCTACATCTCTGTGGAACCTCAGAGATGGGAAATGATTCACTCAGAATGTAAGGAGCACACCATGACTACATCACAGAAGGCAGAGAACAAGGAGCTCTCGGTTAGCAAGGTCTCTGCATCTATTCATTGCAGAATATCTGCAACTTCACAGAAACTGCAAAGAACTCTGCAGATCCTCTCATTCTCCATAGACTGTATAAGTTTTACATGTAGTTTCACATTTATAGGTTTTTCTTAATGAATTTATTCTTAGTGCCTCTTTGCCCTAAGGCACTGGTCTCAGGAAACTCCCACACAAACATGCACAAACCACATCCAATCCCCCAACCCTCCCAAAAGAAGAAAACAAAACTCCACACATATACATCTAACCAATCAGAAAAACATCTAACAGGATCATGAATGGAAGGACTGTAGAGAATTGGTAAAGAAAAATATGGCATTGGCAGGCGTGAAATGGAAGGTCCTGAGAGAGTAAATAGCTAAAAGTGTTAAAGTAAAAAATTTGAGGTAAGGAATCAAAAGGAGGTGATGCTGAAGAGGAAGGTGGGGCTATCGTCTGGAAGCCTTGAGGCCTTATGTCTCATGGAGTTTTCCCTTGTAGGAAAGGGAAGCTGCTGAAGGATTTGAAGCTGGGAGGTGAGGACACTAGCATTAGAATTTATACAGATGACTTCAGAAAGCACTGGAGGACAGGGGACGGAGAGTGGTCTAGAGGAAAGTGAACTCCTGCTGACAGGGCAGAAATGAGGAAAGGCAAGTTCCGGATTTAGTTGATGGAGTTTAAGGCTGTGTACTTATGCAAGCTCCTTGCTTTTCTCTGATGATCTGGTTTCCTTGTCTGTAGAGTGTAACCAACAATAGTGGAGACAAAAGAAAATGATACATATACAGAAAGCACTCCATACCTACTAGCTAGTATTATGAAAATGTGATAGTTACATTGTAGCCATTTAAGAGAAAGGTGATGGTGGTCGGAACTAAGACAAATCCAGAATAAACTGTGAGGAGCGAGTAAGGATGTGAAACCACGGATGTGGTTTTCTAATCACTTTTCAGGGAGAGGTTTTTAGCTAGGATAACTGAGTAGATAGTATTGGCTCCAAAAGAGTTTGGACACACATGAGCAAGAACAAGTTAACCGATAGAAGCTAATGCATCCTGCTTCAGACATGATGAACTTTAGACACCCCAAGTCACCACCGCAGAGATGTTCAGAAGGCAGCTCAGTATGTAAAACTGAAGCTCAACAAAGAGAGGCGAAGGCCACATCAGCCAAATGCCAGGGTGAGAGACTGACCAGAAATGGCTACCTTGATATATGAAAGTCATTTCATCTATTTGGCCCCTGATGAATGACTTCTGTTAGAACAAGAAGGGTGGGCATTTTCATGGTGACCTAGTTGGAGTCTCACATGGAGGCTTCCTGATCTGCCTTTGCTTGGAGACCGTTTGTTTGGGATTTAGTAGCCGTGTTCCTCCTCCAAGTTCAAATGCTGACGACTGGTCTCCTAAGAGGAAGCCTTTGGAAGGCAACCTAGCCTTAAGTGAGAACTTGAGATAGGACCCTCCTCTGGTGGAATGCATGCCTTAGAAGAAACACCACTCTCTGCAGGTCTACTAACCAAGGAAAGGGGGTGTAACATCCGGAAAGAAGGGGTCCCTGGACAAGTAGGAAGAAAACCTTCACCAGAAGCTTTCCCTGCAGAATCTTGGTCTTGGACTTTAAGAAGTCAGAACTATGAGAAAATTGATCTATGCTTTTTCAAACTACTCAGTCTGTTGCATCTTATAATGGTAGTCCCCACCAGCCAATGTGCCTGTAGAAAGGGGTCTTTGTATTTCTCCTTGCCTACTCTCTATGACACAGATACCTTGAGGCCGGGTCTGCCCTTGTTCACAGATTTCCCCATATTAGATATTCCATAAAGATTTGACGTTTTGAAGCCAGTGCAGAAATACAAAACATAATGACACAGTTCATGTGTGGAAGGTCACACATTATGAACTCAGAACAGGAGACTGGGAAATTCTGGGACATTCCTGCTTGAGCTCGGGTAGACATGAACAGGCTGGTTTTAGCATAAAGTTGGAAATGAACAGACGGGAAAGGACAGAGGTTCTCAAAGGTTAGAGGAAAGGGTGAAATGGTAAACACGGCCCTATAGAAACATGGTCCTATAGAAACATGGCCCTATAGAAACATGGCCCTATAGAAACATGGCCCTATAGAAACACGGCCCTATAGAAACATGGCCCTATAGAA